>JAWPHD010002360.1:0-261044 GCA_037043455.1 Cyrtodaria siliqua | reverse complement strand
TATCAAAGCAAATGCAGAAGCAGAGAAAGTGTGCATTGTAATTTCAATGTTTATAGAAATGTGTTTGTAAGAGAGTACAATCTACCATTTCATAAACCCAAATAGGACCAATGTACTCTTTGGGCGGTTTACAAAGGAAACCAAGAACATGGATTAGCAGATAGTGACCTTGATGTACAGTATGAACTACATCAAACTTTAAAAGAGACAATCAGAAAAGAAAACTGACAAAGCAAAAGCTATAAATGACCCATATTGTTTTGCAGCAACATTTGATTTAGAATCAGTACTTACAACACCACACACTGAAATTGGAGATGTTTACTATAAGCGCTGCTTGTCATCTTACAACCTTTCAATATACTCCCTTGGCGATAAAAAGGAACATGCTTTTTATGGGATGAAACAAATGGTAGCAGAAGTTCTTGTGAAATAGGAACTGACTTTATTATTTCATTGCCAAACACGACAAAAGAGGTTGTTTTTCACATGGAGGACAAAACCGTATCCAATTTGTTACGGTTGGATTACTGTATGCAATACACAAAAAATGAGAATATTGGAACTATCGGGCATATATTCTCTCATGCATATGTTATTATAGCTATCAAGTATGACGACATTTGTGACTTAAAATCCTACAAAAAGTCAATAACTACCAACATGAAAAGCACAGTCACGGGCGAGAAAATAAACTGACTGGATACCAAAAGGATTGAAATAAGACGTTCACAGCCAGAAAGCATATTCTTTAACTATGGTTTTGACAGAAAAGCTTTCATGGAAAGAAATAAAACTGAGGAAGACTACAAGAATAGGATGACAGTGTGCATC
This sequence comes from Cyrtodaria siliqua, assembly GCA_037043455.1. NCBI lineage: Eukaryota > Metazoa > Mollusca > Bivalvia > Adapedonta > Hiatellidae > Cyrtodaria > Cyrtodaria siliqua. The sequence goes on along the minus strand of JAWPHD010002360.1, from coordinate 260,210 downwards.
AACATCGATGACATATCTATGTACTGAAAAGTTAACCATTTCTGTCCCGCAAAAACAAGACTTGTCCTCACTCTGCAGGTCAAAAGCAATGCCAGACTGTTTTCATTACTTATATGAACAGCTACCAACATCATTAAATGTAAAGGACAAATTACCAGAGCCAGATGTGAAAGCAGAGGACGTAGACAGTGATGAGAATTAGTGTAGAAAGTATGAGGCAACACTATTGTGTAGTGAAAACATGCATTTTACAAAAATTGGATAATTACTGTGAATTCAGTCAGTTTTGTAACAGAAGTGATGACAAGCAAGAACTTTACACTCAAAGAATGTGTATAGATGTGTAATGCAACAGAGGGATATATGGCAGATAGCCCCTTTTTTATAGCAAGTAAAATTTGCCAGAGCTAAAAGGAGTTATCTACATTTATCCTTATTTGGGCAGGAAATACATGTAGAACTTTCAAAATATTTTCTGTAAACATGGAGTGTTAATGTACAAAGATGCCCTCAATAAATAATAAACATACCGTGAATTGTTGAATTTACATTGGAACTCAAACATTTAATGTCCATTTTCTCATAAGTCTGAACTATGCACATAAAAAGAAATATAAAAAGATCGGACAGGGGAAGAAGCATTCAAGAAGGACAGTCAACCACAAAACACAGAAACAAACATGGAAACAGACAAACAAGAAGGCAAAAGTAATAATAAAAGTAAACGACATTACAAACACAAAAGGGTTGACAATAGGGCTACCTCCTATATCCCCTGTTTGCTCTATGCCCTCGATCTTATACTGTACTCAGTTTATTATACTTTTATTAAAACTAATGAGATAAATATCTGGTACATTTGTTAACAATAAATCAATGTCATTTAAAACGGATATTTTAATGACGTATATTTACGCTGTCAATCTATTGAATTTCATTTTAGGACAATGATTTTGTAAAATATTTAGAAAGTATAAGAGTCAAATCCGTGCATATTCAATGATGTATTGACATATTATAGATACGAAACTAGACAAGCGGTCAGTGGTATTCCAAACTGGAAGGGGTCAATGTCACATGTATTCAACAATCAATTATCGTTTCTATAAATATTCATGATACGAAAATTCGGATTGATTCACGTCACTTACGCCAACTACCGCACAGAAAAGATCAAGTGCTCCTTAAATAGTCGAAGGAATTGGCAACTGATTTCTCGCATTTCCTGTTACCCATTCCATAACTTGCAGAAACTCATTCGAACATCCTCTAACAGGGAACTCGTCTGTATACTCATTGGCTAGTTCTTTAGTGGTTTGTAAATCACACGGTAATGGAAACGAGTAATCATATGCTCCAAACGCTTCCGGTTGATAGTACATGACTTCAGGAATACCAGACGTCACTAATACCTCATTTCGCTGTGATCTGATTCTGAATAGTTGGAAGAAAACAAAAACGAACGCAGTCGATGTGAAGTAGGTCTGTAGCAGTAAAGACACCGCTGTCTCGCATATCGCTAAAATAATTTCTCCAGTATTTGGTAAAATGTATTTTAAGACTGCCCCATAGTCTCTCAATTCATTGATTTCCAGTAGATTTATCAGTAAAAAAACTTGTTTGACCAGACATATTTGTCTTTGTAATACATAATGAGGGACATCTGAAGATGTTTTACAGCAACATTTTTAAAACCCCCATCCGATCGTACCATTTTCGGTACCCTCCATAATCTCTTCATAAAATCTAAAAAAAAAAAAGTCAAGCTATGAATCTTGGATAGCTATACCGAATGGTTTTAACTTATCGTATCCATCAACATGTATGAGGTAGTTAGGACCTCTATTGTAATACACCCTCCTTCACAAACGATGTTGTCTTCTCAGAGATACTTCTTCCGGGTCGATGGCTAAGAGACATAACTTAACTGTTTCTTGAGTAACACGCAATCCATGTGTAACATTTAATAATCGCCATAAAGATTTATAGCCCAAGTTTTGAAATTCAATTTGATGCACTACAACTATTTTGGAGACGATTCTCTCAAGCGGACTTTCACAGTTTTTCCTTCTTAGATTCAGCCTCCGCTTAATTCTCTTTAAAGTTGAAACACTCGTGACTATTCCATGAACGAACAACAGGAAACCACAAATTTCTTGGACGTATACAATCTGCTGAAGTAATACTGAACCAAGTCATCAACTGTTGCGTTGTCCCCGGGATATCTAATTGTCTGATTCTCTGCTCCACATAGTAAGATAACTAATAGCTGAAATAAACAAAGTATAAACAATAAACAACAGCAACAACAGCATACGGACGCATACTTTATTTAATATAATATAATATAATATAATATAATATAATACAAGAGGCCAAAGAGGGCCTGTGGATGCTCTACTTGCTAAAGATAAAGTTTATGTATAAGGGGCCATAACTCAGTCAAAACATCATTCAACCGGAACATGGCGATGATATGCGCAACAAGTCTTGGTACTGATCATCCTTGAAATATGGCCAGAGGTTCAAGAGAAGTAATTTGAACAAAGTTAGTGTAAACCTTTAAATGGACTCTGCCACAATTCATTAAACTAGAACACGGCATTGATATGCGCAACTAGGTTTGGTACTCATCATCCCTGCCAAGTTTTGCTGAAATCCGGCCAGATGTTTACCAGAAATAGTATGTACAATGTTTGTGTATTACTTCCTAAAAGGGTCATAACTCTGACAAACTGTCATTCAACTGAAACACGGCGATGACTTGCTCAACTAGGTTTGGTACTCATCATCCCCGCCAGGATTCGTTGAAATCCGGCAAAGAATTCAGAAGGGACTAGTCCGGACAATGTTTGTGTATTAAACATTTAAAGAAACTAACCCTCCAAATAATTGCAAAATTGCACAACAAAACCGTTTATCAAAATTATATCCAGGTGTTCAGGTCATATAATGATATAGGTTTATTCCAGGATTTTTAAAATACCCGGGATTGAATATGGGTAAAATGAATTATGAGTTGGTAACTCTTAATTCAACGCTCCAGTTGTGTTGTTTGATATGGCTGGTTTAAGCGGTTTATAATGTGTCTACACTTCTCAAAACTGCTAACTACACCGCTCACGTTTTGGGTTATATATATCGATGGGTTGAATGTTTTTCAATAAAATAAAAATTTGTCTCATATAGTGCAGATTTGTGTTATTTGTTTATTTAATTACAAACAACTATGAAATAATGATATTAACAAAATTATTCATATTTTAAATCGGTGTAGTTGGCTGTTTTGAAAAGTGTATAAAACGTGAGCGGTGTAGTTAGCAGTTTTGAGAAGTGTATATAGTTGGGATTCTCCAAATAGGTATATTATATATATACCTCGTCGTCGGTAGGTTAAGAAACGGAACATATGTTGCAAATGGTGGGATAGCTACTTTAACATAACCCCGCCAAAAATCGTTCGACTGGAACACGGCAATGATATACACAAGTAGGCTTGATACTGATCTTTCATTGACATTCGGCCAGGAGTTCAAGAGAACTAGACCGGAAAAAGTTTGTGTATTAAAACCTTTAAAACGCCAGAACTCCGCCAAAGATATTTCAACCGCAACACATGCACAACTAGGCTTGGTACCAATCATCCCTGAAAAGTTTCGTTGAAATCCGTCCAAGGGTTCAGGAGAACTAGTTCATACAAAATATGTGTATTTAAATCTTAAAAGGGCCATAACTCCACCAAAAATCATTTATCCAGAAGACGGCGACGATATGCACAACTAGACCTGGTAGTGATCATACCTAAACAGTTTCGTTGAAATCCGGCCAGGGGTTTAGGAGAACTAGTCCAGAAAATGTTTGAGTATTAAAACTTGTAACGGGCCATCATTCATCTGGTACACAGTGACGATATATACAAATAGGCTTGGTACTGATCATCCCTGCAACGTTACACTGAAATCCGGCTAAAGGAAGGACTGTCGTCTTCATGGGGCGAAATACAGCATCTTTGAAATAAATCAAGGGTCATAATTCCAGTGTTACTAATCCGAATTGGTTATTTTTCAAACCTATCCAAGCTTTCATTGATAGTAAGAATTTGGTAAATATAGGATGAAAAATGAAGGCCCTATCGTCTTAACGAGGCAAAATACAGAAAATATTGCATGCTTTACTAAATCGAAAATGGTTTTCGAGCTCGTCCGAGCTTTCATTGATATCAACAATCTGCTAAAGTTTGAAAAAGATCTGATGGAAAATATCGGCCTATCGTGTTAACGGACGACGGACCACTCCCTATCCTATAAGCTCTGCTGGCCTTCGGTCAGTAGAGCTAATAATATAATATAATATTATTTTCAACATGTCAGACTATCAGATTATTTGTCGGAAATGGTAATTTCAAAAGTAGATAAAAAATTAACCGCATATAATCTGCCATATCCAATGTTATATAATAATGGTATCTTGCAGGCGAAAAGTAAACCTACCAATCCCCATCCTTTTGAAAAGTCTTTGGTCATTTACGGTAGTTTATGGGCGACCTCAACCGTAAAGTAGCATATTTCGTTACGAAATTAACAAGATAAGCATTCGTAGAAAACATTAAGAATGGTGGTTTTCAATCAGAATGAGGTGAAAAAACCCATTAAAAACCTTTCTCTTACCCATCCAAATTGCATTTTTACCTATGTCGCCAAAACGGCCATTAACCGGAAGCGTAACCCAAAGTGTTACCTTGCACATTGTTTATTTGCCAAAATTCGTCAACACAATTAACAATTTAATAAAAGTCGATTTCGTGTCGCAGAAATTTATATGTCTTGCTAACCGATTAGGATAAACAAATGATTTGATAACTACCGTTAAAAAACATCTTTCAGTCGCCATCTCGTTTCCCGTAAAACCATAAATGCAATTGGAATTCTTTGCAGATTTCCGTATTCGGATCGTCCACTATTGAAAGCCATTGACGGAAATGGACGAGGTTATTCCGTTTTTATTCGTGCCAAACCCTAACAACCTGGCAATTTCCGGAAATGTTACGGAAATTATAATAAAATGACAAGACGTCATTGATTTACGTCATCATCTTATGTCATCACATTATGACGTATGATCTGTTAGTAAACAATTAGTGAGCAAGGCGCTTATTACCGATCCATTATTCTTTATTTCTTCTTTCTTTCTTTCTTTCTTCCAATACTATTGACGTATTGTACACATACTTTTGATTATCAGTTTCGTTTCTGTGGATGAGTTTACCACAGAAGTTCAGCGAGATATTAAACCCGAATAGGGTATGTCTCTCCCTGCACAAGGGACCAACGGCTTTACATCCGTAGGAAGAATGACATACTTTCACAGTAACTTTAACTATCTTGCAAAAATAATTTCTTGATCTAAGGGAGTGCGTTTTCAATTCTCGAGACGTGAACCTCCGGGAGTCGAACCCCAGACTTTTGTACCCAGAGGCAAGTAAGCCAACCACTCTGTCATCGCATCTTTTTTACCGCACAGTAACATTATGGTCCATTATGAAAAAATATAACTACCAGTATTTAGAACAACACCAGGTCTAGAGTGACTAATCGATTGTTAGGCCCTAAGATGTTACTCACACTGACAGGGGTAGGAGCAGCCTAACTGAAGTTATATTTGAGATATCTTAATGTTTTGCTGTCTCAGCAACACGGCAGATGTACATAATACCCGAAAGAGGGAAATGGAGGATGTAGACAGATAGATAGGAATTTACATACAAAAAACCTCATCTAAATTGATGGCTGTAAAATATTTATTTCTTAACCGAATTTCGAAACTAAGGTGTTTCTATTTACCACTAAAATTGCCAGTTCCAATTATATATAATGTATTTACATTTTGTTAAAATTATTGACCTTAAACCTTTGGCTTAAACAAACGCCCGAAACAATAGCAAATTTGTCGGGTTTAGACTCCACCATAATGTTAAAAAATTGTTTTCTTATTTCTTCTTTTGACTGGATTGTGTAGCAAATCCAGGCTTACAGTTTGGCGATTTCCATCTGTCTGTCCGTCAATCCGTCCGTCCGTCTACGAGTTTTGAAGTTTTCGTTAAAGTTTTTTCCTCATTTCTCAAAAATGAATTGTCGAAAAGCTTTGAAACTTGACACTTGTTCAATATCAGTGCAAAGGTTATATGATGCCCCCTTTTCACACAGAATTTTCAGTTAAAATGTTAAAATTCGCACCACTATTGGTGCTTCACCTTTTTTTTTTTTTACGTTTAACAATGTTTGAGATTGCCACTGGACCCTCATATAAATTTAACGTTCCTATGCCAGTGTACCTATAACCGGTCATCTGGTTTGGTCTGATGCTAGTTCAAATTTGAAGGTGATGAAAACACGGTTTGAAAACTTTACCTGTCTTCTGCTTCAATCGATCTTTGCTTTTCTCTGTCCTATCATTTCACTATTTTTGTTTTTCTACCACCGACAGAAACATTAGGGTCAAATAGGACACTCAGTTTCTTAAAATGTAGATGTAGAAACCAATAAGTATCTTGAGCACAGCTAATGCTAAACATCAAGAAAGTTGAAACAAACCAACGTCTTTTCTACGTAGCATTTGATGAATTTGGTGCATTTTCAGAATATATTGATGAAAAACGTCGGGCCCGGTGTCCTGCACCCCCAGACATACTCAACTAAATTTGATTTAACTAATATTCTGAAAATGGACCACCATTTATTAAATGTCAAGTAGGAAACAACAAATTCCCATGTTTTAAAAACATTGTACTTTTCTCAAACATAAATCATCATAATGAATCAATTTAACACATGTTGAAGACAAGACGTATATTCGAAAAAAACACTTAAATCATATATATACATTTGTTCGTAATGACATAACGTTGAAACCGTAATTACATGTTGTTCGGCAAAAAAGTATACGCGTGCATCACGGTTTATGTATATATATCTTACATACAATGATGTAGTAGCAGCTGTTATGACGGTTGGTGATTCAGCCAATGTCGATCCAGACTGGATCATGACTAAATAGCCGGTCGAAGTTCGTTCCATGCCATATCTGTCCTGTCTGGGAACGAATTGAAATTTGACCGAAGCATTGTGGTGTACTGGTTAGAGCGTCTGCCTTGCATTCGGGAGGTTCGAGTCCCCTGACCGCATCATACCAAAGACTTTAAAAATGGAGTAGTCAATTGTAACCTCTTGCCGGCAGCACTATAAAAGAAACCATTGAGTTCGCTGCTACAAGTAGACATATCATCACATCACACACAAACACACAGATAAAAGTCCAGACTCCATTGTGCCTATTATTGTCGTAGTCGGACGGACTATACTCCTTAGAAATACACACACACACACGCATTGAAATTTGTTGGGGTGGGATGTCACTATTCATAAAACACGTACAGGTAGACAGTTCGCCACTATGCTTTCCTCTTTAATTGTACGATGACCGGACAGGCTGTGGACCCTGTGATGACGCCTACCTAAAGCCCATTGGGACGGTGGCGTTTGATGTTTGTCCATGATCTTTCTTGTCGTGCCCTTAATGGTTTATTCTCTTACTGCTCTGGCTTCTGCAAAGTCATTGAGTACCTTCATTGTGGCTTTCTAGGCTATTGTTTTTTTGTATTATATTTACACGAGCATATTTGTGTTTTACTTATATTGCCTATTGATGCTGCCTTGTTGGTTAGAGATTAGATCATGGCGGGGATTTCTTTATTTACACTGTCCTGTTTTAATGGGATGACAGTAGGGTAAGTGTGAGGTTTGGTGCACCCTAGAACCGGTTTAAACCCCCAGTGGCCTACTTTGCCACTGACCGTTCCAAGGCGGTAGCCCTATTGTCAACCCTTCTGTGTTTGTGATGTCGTTTGCATTTTTTATTACTTTTGTCTTTTCGTTTGCCTGTTTGCGTGTTTGTTTTTGTGTTTTGTGGTTGACTGTTGTCCTTGAATGCTGCTTTCCCTGTCCGATATTTTTATTCTTTTTTGCACTAGACGTGAGAATCATGGCTCTTATGGTGGTATGTACCTACCATGGTATAGGTACACACCATAAGAGCCACAATTCTTGCAGCTAGACTTGCACATACCGGTGCATACATACCGCACAATCAAACATGAAATGTGCTCGCCCTATAGGTTTAACCTATTTCATATTAATAATTAGAAGTATTATAGTTAGTGTCATATATTTTTAAAGGGCTGGTGTAGCCTAGTGTATAGCGCGTTGAACTTGTAATCGGAGGCCGTAGGTACAAGCCTGGCCGTTGCCACCGAGTCTCGTGGATGTGTTCTTGGGCAAAACACTTTCCCGTAGTCTTGTCCGTCGGATGTGGACACAAACTGGGCGGTCCCGGGTATCGGTCTATCCTCCGAGCACATTTTAAGACCCATAGGAGTCTTTTCGATAATAATAGTAGGTCACGTTGCCATATTCATATGTATCATTCCATTCTCCCTGGGGAGGCTCTAATTAACTTATACTGTGTTGATGAACGGTTAAACAACATCAATTCAACTTATTTTCAAAATAAAATATATGACTTACTTGCAAAATCAAAGGAACGCTGCTTGCCATATTTAAACTGTTCTGCAAATATATGTACTCGTAAATGCTCCGATTTAAACTATGTTATAATGTGGCATATCCTAACAAATGTGTACTTGAACTTTATTTCGGCAGATGACATTTTCGCAAATAATTGATCATGACGATTTGTTCAACTCAAGAAGTTAAGATGAACTTGAGAACGTTACCTGAAACAAGAGAACAAGTCGTTACATTTTGGACGACATACTCAATGATAACTAGTCAAGACGACATACAGCAACTCAACTTATTTAAATGGCGAACATGTCGACTTCAGTCTTTCTGACATGTGAAGGTAAATCGTATCGAGTCGCATTCTTTCAAGTCGAAATGATTCAAGAAACACGTAATAAGTCGAGAAAATGCGACCGATAAGACGCGAAACAATGCAACAACCCGCCAATTTCAAAGTCTATAAGGAGATAATTAACGCAACAACTGTTGACCCTTAAACGTTTCCATATCTGTCATCTTTTCATTTCCAATCTTTCGTCTTTTCATTCCGTTATTTATTCTGTATGTCGTCTTTGTGCGCCATGTTTGTCGTCTTTTCGTTCTGTCGTTTTGTCGTCGTTTCTATGGAAACGTTTAAGGGTCACCAGCTGTTGCGTTAATTACCTCTTTTAAACTTCGAAATTGTCGGGTTGTTGCATTGTTTCGCATCTTATCGATCCTATTTTCTCGACTTACGGCGTGTTTCTTGAATCATTTCGACTTGAAAGAACGCAACTTATTACGATTTACCTTCACATGTCAGAAAGACTGAAGTCGACATTTTCGTCATTTAAATAAGATTAGTTGCTGTATGTCGTCTCGACTAGTAATATTGCAATATGTCGGTAAGAAATTTGACGACTTAATCAAATGTATTACGTCATGTCGTCATCAATATTGTACACTTATTGACATTAAACACGACAAATCGAAAAACAAATCACCAAATCATCCCCTCCCGCCCCACCCACCCTGGGCCCCAGGGCAGACGTTCGAGTTTGCGAAATAAAAAAATCGTTTGATACGTTGTTTATAGACGATTACATATACCAAGTTATGTGCAAAAATATGAAAAAATGAAAGTGTAATTGAATATTTAGTTTATTTGACCTTTTGACCCCCTCTGAGGGCCCCTGGGCTCGGAGCCAAAAATAATGTTGCTCTTATACGCCGTCATCATATGGTGATGTCATACCCTAAGTTTGTTTGAATTCCGTTCAGCGGTTTAGGAGGAGATGCGGTAACGGACAGACGGACAAACGGAGGCAATTTTAATATACCCTGTTTTTTTCCAAACCGTGGGTATAAATATGGTATATTATAGACCAAACAGAGGTTTCATAAAAGCAAATTTAGAAAACAAGAAAAAAACAGAAAATAATGTAACAAAACACCAACGCAACTCTACAGCAGATAAAAAAATACACGATGTAAATTCGAAATTAAAAAGTGGCCCGCAACAGTAACTGTACCTTTTAGGCCATAATCTGCAAAAACATATCAGTAATAGTTTGAGAACCCAACGCGCGTAATTAAACCAAACAATTAAAAGCCAGTAAAATCTCGTTAAAAAGGGATGTGACCATTTCCAATAGGTTATTCATATGTATTCAGAAGAAACGGTAATCGAAATCAATAATAGTAAATACGGCACATGCCCATTTAGGACTAAGGAGCGCCTCCCTACGGTACCTTTCATCACCAACCTGTGGCTGATACGCCACAGTGGCAGTCTTGATGGCCACCGTTATCGACCATTATTAACATTTTCATCACCGCGGTAGCCTAAACACCCAGTGATCCTCGGATGTCAAGAAAACAAGTGGGGAATGGGCTGCCGCCTTACCTCAGTCAAGACATCAACCACAATATATGCAATGTCCGAGGCATAACAACCACCAACTCACAGAAACCACACAACTCTACCCAACACAATGCCCGAACATTAAAACATAAACACACGTTATGAACCGAACAGAACCCAGTTCGATGCCCATAAGTATCAATATGCTGCAAATGGACAAGCTAATCACCCCCAAGATAGCGTGATACAGGCATATCCCTCATCAATCCCCAGAATGTATGATATGAGGGACCAGGGAGCCCATATCATACACACACACACTACAATCATAAACGCACCACGCACAAAGCCAAACAAGTCGGACAATAAAGAGCCAACACACGATTTTAGGTTGAATTAACCGCTGATGTTGACTTGTTTCGGCATATATTTAGGCATTAAATAGGCCTGTTGGCAAGGCCTATGTCACTTTCAAAATTCAAAAATGTTAATGTCCAGACACTATTGTACCCATTTCTTTAAGATATATTATCGAACCACACACACACACACACACACGCACGCACGCACGCACGCACACACGCACGTCTATGTCACTTTCAAAATTCAAAAATGTTAATGTCCAGACACTATTGTGCCCATTTCTTTAAGATATCTTATCGAACCGCACGCACGCACGCACGCACGCACGCACGCACGCACGCACGCACGCACGCACGAACGCACGCACGCACTCACGCACTCACGCACACACACACACACACACACACACACAGATGAATATGACTCAAAACCTTAAACCTACACTCATGAAACATCACAGGTAGATTATCAAATGTGAGAAAAAGATCCCATTTGTTTCGGGGGTTAGCAAGTCAAAGGTAAAGGTCACGATAACCGTAACCTACAGTCATGAAACTCGTAGGCACATTGTGAGAGGAGGAACCTAATTGTTTAGGGGTCAGTAGGTCAAAGGTCAACGGCACTGTGACCTTTTATGAAAATACACATTCCAGGAAATAACTCTGAGACCATAATAAATACACTGAAGCTTCATTGGTACATTGCCCTATGTAAGATGAGGATCCCTAATTTGCGGAGGGTCAGTAAGTCCAAGGGCGAGGTCACCATGACCTTACATGTAAATAGGCATTACAGATGATAACGATGCCATAACACCTACACCCATGAACATTGATCGGTGAGAGGAAGAATTCTACTGTCTTTGGGGTCAGTAGGTAAAAGTTCAAGCCACCATTCCATTGTAAAGCATTACACCCACCATGAAGCATTTTTTTAGAAGTTCAAAGGTGAAGGTCATATTTACCTCACACATAGGAATGCTCTAACATGATAGCCCAACACAAATATTACCGCCGTTACTGAAATAGAAACATATTTAAACAACTTATCATGACCCAATCGTTTTGAAAACCTCCCCAAAAAGCATCGTCTTGTAAACCTTTTTACAGATTTATAAAAATCCTTGTTAAAGTTTTCTCTGATTTATTAAAAATAATGCCGATTCGCCAACAGATATGGCCGCCGTTACTAACAATAGGAAAATCGTTAAACCAATGACCTTATTGTTTTGTACTTCACCAGGAGCATTGGCTCTTTTCACAAACTTTTACAAATATCCCCGATCCATTAAGATCCATTTAAAAATAATAGTTGCCGTCGTTACTAACCCATATGAAAAAAAATCTTAAAAAATACTAATCCTGCATTAATAAAATACTAACAAAATACTCGTTAGTAGTACTATTTAGCATTTAGTTAGAGTGTTTTATTATTATCACATTTAATGAAACATCAATTCTTTACTTTTTAGAATTTTTTTTATTGACGTTTCATTTACTTAGAAAATGGTAAAGATGTTTTGATAGTGTTTCATTAGTCTTAAGGATTAAGTTGGAGTATAGCATTAGTGTTACATTAGACTTCTCTTTGTGTAAAAGTGCAGAATTAGTGTTGCATTAGACTTTATACCTTAAGTCGGAGTACAGCATTAGTGTTGCATTAAACTTATATTCATGTAAGAATACAGTATTAGTGTTACATTTCACTTGAGAATAAAAACAGATGTGGCATTACTTTAGCACTTTGAGAGCTTTATTATCTTCATGCTGAAATCTAAGCCAAATTAACATGATGCATAATACATAGTCACTACGACAAATGCATATATATATTTGATTGTGGATTTAGTCATTTATGTGACAATGTATTTGTTAGTTTGTATGATGTTTTACGTCATTTCCAACACCTGTCTCTAGATGAAATCTTAAAAAAAATCCATGAAAATTTGAACAACGTACAATTTTTCCATGGATTTTATCTGACATCAAGAAACATTGCCATGGATTTCCATGGAAAAATGAAAAAATGCCATGGAAAGTTGGAGAAAATAAATGATGGAAAAAAGCATGGAAAATAACTTTTTGGGGGATGGAAATAGATGGAAAAAGTGGACTTGAATTTTCTCGATAAAACAAGTGTGGACTTTAACAAATTACGTTGAAAATAATACTGGAAAATGAAACTAGCAGATGTAATGCTAATTATTATTTGTTCTATGACTTCCACACATCCATATGAATCATAATATTGAAACACTAGATATTTATAAACTATAATATAAAAATAAGTCTGCAATTAAAATTAAATTAATATAAAACTTATTTGATTGTCACATTTTGGGATTCTGTTTATGACAATACAATTGATAATAGTCAGAAAGAATAATTTTTTAGTGAGATGCAGTTAATCATCTTTTTTAATTGGCTGGAAGTATGCAAAGCTATTATGATATTCTAGAGATTATTTCTAGCACTGTTCAAACAATAATAATTTATGATATGGTACAGGAAAGCATGAATATATATCTAAATATAATAGGTCTATGGGGAAAGTGGTGCAATTGATTGGTGTTTATTAAAACTCTATCACTTTAGAAATAAAACAATACTTTCAGCAACCACATATTTATGTTGAAACCTGATTCCTTTATAATTGTTGCCATTCTCCCAACCTTTCAGACATAAAATGTCAAGATAACCCTAAACAGATGTTGGAGAACTTAGTGGGAACTGACCATCCATTATCCATCTGACATTATATGTTGTATATGGCAGCTCAGAATAAAATCCTGCAAACCCTACAAATTGCCTCTAACTCAGTCTAAGTGTGGATTGGTTTATACACATTTAGCAGTTCGGATTTGAAAAACTGATAATGTATACAATGGTTATGAAGGAACACAGGCACAGAGTTTTTAACTTTAGGATTTGTAAACTTGAATTACAGAATGCAGCGCTTAATAATGTAAATTAGTTGAAGACCTGGTTACAGTGAAAAACAAATGGTGAAACATTTAATGCATTGATGGATTTCATCATTCATGAATGAACATTATGATGGATTTTAAACTCAACCAGAAACACAGGCAGGAATTAAAGAATACTAATTTGTGATCATTCAGGTAAGTAAATTACTTTAAACCTCTACTACTATTGAGAAAGCTCTGAAATTAATTGTTTGTTTTATGAGCTAATTTCTTTACTGAAGTTAATGTTTCATCTGTTTCATGCATATACCTGCATCTGTATGTCTTATATTATTAAGAACAGTGATAATTTGCACAGTGGAAGTAGAACTCATGGTAATTTAAATGTCTTCCAGCTGATCAAATTAAGGATAAATCCTGCTGATTATGTTTGACAATTGTACAACATTGAAGGCCCAATGAATAATTTAATTTCTTATCACATAATGGTAAGTATAATGGTTGTTTAAATAATCTTTTGTATGTACTTAAAGAAAACTTGTATGATAAGATGTGAACTTAAGGTGTTGGTAACATAATAGTTGACTATATGATGTAATTTGATGAATTTATTGTTTTATGACAGTGGTTTTATTACTCACAATATATGTTTCTTAGATGCTTTGTACAGTACCAAACTATAAATTATTAGAACTCAAATAATTATGCCAAAGGTGTAATAGCATGATAGTTCAAGTTAACAATTACAAATAATACTTTAAAGCTGTATATTTATACATTTTGAATGCCTTATTAACAAAAGTATTATAAATTCATAAGCCACTATTAACATAAAACTATTTACATTAACTTTCAGGGTTTAAGATCTAGACAACAGTCTTCAAGATTAATGGAAGAATAGATTCAGTGAAAATGGATTTACCATTGGTTGCAAAACTGTTTATTATTATTGTTCACAATGTATTTTTTTCCACTAATGCTGTAACAGTCAAAATTCAACATGAGTTGCAGAGATAGGCTTGAGACGGTCTAAAGTAAAAGGGACATAGAAGGATAACACATTATTTTGAAGCAGTTCTTAATGTTAATGTCTACCAGTAGGTCGTGTTCAGTTTTTATATTGTCTTAACTGTTACTTTATTTTTTGCCCTCAAAGGCCAAGGTCACCCTTAGGGTCAGAGGTCACACATGTTTTGGGGGCATTTGTCAATTATTGACATTTTCTCTACTTTGTTTATTGTTTTGATGCGTGATATACACAAACTGTATACTCAAAGCTGTGAAAGTTCTGACTATTTTTTTACAGATTTTGTGTGTTTTGTTAAATATATATTTTTTGTATTAATTTAATTGTTATTGTTTTATTAGTATTTTGTTAATAGTATTCTATAGGTGTTTTGCTGAACAGTAGTACATCATTAATGTATTGTAAACAGTGTTTCATTGATGTTTTATTAAGTGTTGCATTGCTGTTTTGTTAACAGTGTTGCATTGATGTTTTGTTAACAGTGTTGCATTGCTGTTTTGTTAACAGTGTTGCATTGATGTTTTGTTAACAGTGTTGCGTTTATGTTTTGTTAAGTTTTGTTAGGAGTCTTTTATTAGTGTTTTGTTTCAGTATTTTATTGGTGTTTTGTTAATATTCAGATTTCAGTACAGCATTAGTATTTTGTTATTAAATTGAGTTTTATTGGTGTTTTGTTAATAGTGTTTTGTTAGTGTTTTATTAATATTTTGTTAACCTCATTTGCATGTCATTTGTGACTCTAATTATGCACTAATAAAACACTAGTATAGCATTCATGTTTTGTTTTAGTGTTTTGTTACCCATTTTTTTCATATGGGAAAATAGAAAAATCTGTAAAAATCTACTTATAAACCAATGGCCCAATTGATTTGAAATTTTACTAAAACCATTGCCTTATAATCGTTCTCAGACTTGTAAAATCGCACTTATCGTTCACCAAACACGACAACCGGCTACTGAAAATAGAAACATCTTTAAACGTCTTCTTCTCATGGACCACTGGTCCAATTGTTTTGAAATTTTGAAACAAAAGCACTGTCTAATGACCGTTTCTCAGAATTATACAAATTGCACTCATCCGTCAACACATTGCTGCCGTTATTAAAGTTAACAATAAAGGCTTATCGTAAACCAATGGCCGAATTATTTGTAACTTCACAAAACGCATCGTGTCAGTACCCTTTTTCAGTGTTGTCTCGATCCGTCAACAAATATGGCCTGCTTTACTGAAAATAGAAAAATCTGTAAACAACTTCACATCAGCCAATGTACTGATTGCTTTAGAACTTCACCAAAATAGTCGTCACATGATCATCTTTTTCCCGATTGACATACATTTTCCCAATCCTTAAAGCTGTACAGTCCCTATTTTAACTGGTAATAACTCATGAATATGAATGAGTCACGTGTGAAGTAGTTTCAAACCGACGAACACCCCAATAGTCGGAATATAAGCAGAAATAGATGCGTAAAATTTCATATTTTTTATTTAGCCTCCGTACAGGTAACATCGATATATATAGATGGCTCCAGAATATATGTGATACAAAATAGTTGACCGGAACGGGATTTGAACCACAGCCTGCACTTGTAAGTTTTGAAACGATGAACCACTAGACCACTGCTACTTATTGGTATGTTGTAGCCTTTTTAACAGTAGATAGGCATTACGTAATAACACGCGCGCGCACACAAGCTCATCAAGCGCTAAATAACAAGTTGAGATATGGTTGTTTTGAGGCGAAGTATTAGTTTCATATTGATAACATACAGTATTACACCAGGCAATGTTAATTTACACGTGCGACAATATGAACTTCATAGAGGCTTTGCGATGGACTCCTAATGTATTGATTCATCTTGAGTTGTGTTCAAATATGTTAAGTTATTTTGCCTCATTATAAATGGTAGTTATTATACTATTTTCATAATTAGCGTTATAGTGCAGTGGATAGAGCGCCGGACTTGAAATCAGAAGGTCGTATGTTCGAGTCCAGAAAGAGGCTTATTCTATTTTTCTGTAAAAAATACTGTTAACTGTGTATATGTACGATGTGCATGTATATACAGTAAATGATTTCCTGCGCTATATTTGCCCGCTTATATACTCGATTTCGACATGAGCTGGTGAACATGAAGTTACAAATAAAGACACGCCTACAAAGAAGAAATCGATTAATATAGAGACTCTGTAGCTTTAAATAAGTATGACCGCTTTTACGAAAGACAGAACAATCTTTAAAGTAACTTCTCATGAACCAATGGTCCAATAAACTAATGGTCCAATAATTATGATAACCGTTTTGTGAACAAATAAGGCCGCCGTTACTAAAGATTGAAGAAATGAATGATGTTTTTTTTCTGTTAATTTTGTTTGTAGCCGTTGACCTTGCTAGCAGAGCGTCTTCAGTCCCTCTTTGGCCTCTTGTTATTAGCTTTTTTCGGCGCCAGCTGTTTAAGCTGGCTTTTGGCCTCGCAGGAGGTGTGTCTGTGTAAGCCTATCAAAACTCCAGTTGAAAGCGATACAGAAATTATGAAAGCCTACAGTGTTTATTAAACTGAATTCTGATTGGCTACATTTGTCTGACAAGGCCAAAGAAAACTAGTAGATTTGTTTATAGAGTGTAGTTGTTGATAAATGGTATATTGTTAGGTGATTTGTTACGCTGTACTTGAATCGTGAGCGGAAAAGATGAAGAAAGGAATAGAAATGCTGAAATTGCAAATAAATTATTCTGTTTTCTTGTTAATGAAACCCTATTAAAAATTACATATCGCCGTGATTTCTTAGTCACGTGATTTTTCAAGGTGCCCGGATGTGATTTTCAGCCAAAAAGAACACTCAAACGACGGAAGGAGTGAATGTCAACTTTTTAGACTAGCAATGACGACAAAAATACAAGGGCTACAGCTTTGATATTTTGCATGTAGCAACATCTAGTGGTCCTTTATCAAGTTTGTACAAATAGTGACCCTAGGGGCAGAAATAGCCCCACCCCGAGGGGGATCAACAAATTTACATAGTAATATAGAGAAAATATTTTTAAAACTCTTCTCCTCTGAAACCACAAGGGCAACAGCTTTGATATTTTGCAAGTATAATCATATAATGGTCCTTTACCAAGTTGTACAAATGGTGACCCTGGGGTCCGAATAAGCCCCTCACTGGGGGTCAAAAGTTTTACATAGAAATATTAGGAAATACATTTAAAAATCTTCTTTTTTGAAACCACAAGGTTAGAGCTTTGATATTTTGCATGTAGCATCATCTAACAGAGTACATTTTGCCAGTAGATCGATTTAGGCCCCCGTGGGCCTCTTGTTTGCAGGATTATGGCCCTTTGAATATTTTAACAATGGCCTTCCATAATAGAAGGCACTAACTTGTTTTGTTCAAATTCTCCACATTGGCACTGCCGTGTCAATTATTATAGGAATACCGATAGAAAACGTTATATTGCTCTACATTCTACCGTACATATCGCTATTAAAATTATTTTACTTCATGACAATCAATCATACATTGTGCTTCCCCAAACGCGCCGACTATCTTTTTTAAAGATATTTCTTGTTTCTATATGAGAATGTAGATCTTTTCACAGATATAATGGGTATATAAAAATAAACAAGTTTGACGTCATCACCAATACATATTAAAGAAAGAAGGAACACCAATGTCGAATTACACATTCAAATTGGTCGGTTGGTTGGTTACCAGGTTGTTGGTATTCCTATGGGTACTAACTGTGCGCCACTTGTTGAAGGTTTGTTTTTGTACTGCTATGAAAGAGATTTTATGTTGAGTCACCTGCCAACCAGGGTGAAATTATTGATGCCTTTAATAATACTTATCGGTATCTTGATGACATACTCAATATTGATAATCCGTTCTTTGATCATATGGTTCCTAACATTTATCCACCAGAGCTCATGTTGAATAAAGCCAACAGTTCGGATACAGTAGCAGCATTTCTCGATCTTCATCTTTCGATTTCAAATGATTGTGTTCATACTAAAATCTATCATAAGAGAGATGATTTCAATTTTAACATCGTTAACTATCCACACCTGGATGGAGATGTACCTCGTGCTTCCTCGTACAGGGGGTATATCTCCCAGCTCATTCGATTTGCTAAAGCGTGTACTGATGTTATAGACTTCAATGATCGAAATCAAGTTATTACAAGTAAACTACTTCAGCAGGGTTTTCGTTATCACAAACTACGTAGATCTTTCTCTAAATTCTACCGCCGTAACGAGGGCCGGCTGGAAAAGTACAACACCAACCTTAAGACACTTCTGCGACTAAGCATATCACAACCCTCATTTTATGGAGATGTGGTCTATAAACTTCGAAAGTTAAAGGGGTCTGACGGGTTTCCTGACCGCTTTACAAATTTTATCAGGAAGTTCGTCAGAAAATGATATAACCCTTTGGTTTTACAGCGCACTGCAAGTTTAGTGATTGACCCCTCTACAGTCAGTCATTACGCTTCACTTTTCACTTGTGCGATGACTGGACTACCTCTTGGGACTATATGACTGTACCTACTGAAACCCCAACTAAGGGAGGTGGGTGCATGAGCTCCCTCGGGTTTTCTGGTCGTACCCTACATTGCTTTTCTCTTTAGCTGCAACTACTATGGTTGTTCAGTACGATTCTGGATACATCCTGAGATGTTTATTATTTTGTATGTGTTTCTTTAGTTAGTTTCTCAGGATGTGGACTTTATTGTTAGAAATTCCTTTTGATGGGATGTAGTTTTGTTTACACTGTCTTGTCTATTTCGGCGTTGAAGACAGGATAATAGCGAGGATTGTGCGCATATAAAATCGATTCAAGCTAGCCAGTAGGCCTTATTGCCTACTAACTGTTCCAAGTCGGTAACCCTGTCTTCACCACCCTTTCTGTTGTTTTCTGTCTCTTTCATTGTATTGTCAAGATCTTGTTTGCAATACAGTGTGGACCTGCGATGCCATTGCGCTCGGACGCTGTGGTTTCTATAGGACCCTATATCTCATTCTTTGAATCATTTCACCAGGTAAAACGGTAACACACGGGACACCCGACTCGATACCATTGAATCAATGTCTGTTTGTGGAACGGTCATCGTCTGTTAAAAACGTGTGTCGTTTAACAGTTTTTTGTTTTAAAACACCCAGAAATGTAATTGAAAGACAAGAATCCTGACACTGAGTGCAAAACCAAATATACTCAGTGAAATATATACATGGAAACATGAGCATAGACCCTAAGAAGTATGTAATAATACATTCGTGAGTTTGAAAAAAAAAGTTTTAATTATTATTTGTAAATAATGTGGGCGATCACATGACTTCCACTAGCGCATTAAGTTTTCTACACAGTATGTATTGCGTAATATGTATAGCCCGCTTTGCGCTTGCGCTACAAATAAACCAACAATCTAGGATTCATTCTTGGTAATATCTTGGTAGTTTTGACCAATGAAACAACGTATCGCTACCAAGATATTACCAAGAATTAGCTAATCAGATCACGTTTTGCTACCAAGATTGGTTCTATTCTATTCTGTTCCAGTTTGTTTAAATTTCTCGATATCCGCCATTGTTCGTCATTGTTTATCTTTTTCATTTTATTGTTTTATTGAAGTTTCGACTTGTGTGCAAGTAATATTGAGTCTATATAGGTAAGTTAGATTTATTATTATCTATGTAGACCTGAATATGCTGAAAGAGACAGTGATGTCATTTATATACGTGAATTTATGCTGAAAGAGACAGTGATGTAATTTATATACGTGGATTTATGTTGAAAGAGACAGTGTTGTCATTTATAAACGTGGATTTACGGTGAAAGAGACGTTGATGTCATTTATGTGCGTGGATTTATGCTGAAAGAGACAGTACTGTCATTTATATACATGGATTTATGCTGAAAGGGACGGTGATGTCATTAATATACATGGATTTATGCTGAAAGAGACAGGGATGTCATTTATATACGTGGATTTATGCTGAAAGGGACGGTGATGTCATTTATATACGTGGATTTACGGTGAAAGAGACGTTGATGTCATTTATATACGTGGATTTATGCTGAAAGAGACAGTGATGTCATTTATATACGTGGATTTACGGTGAAAGAGACGTTGATGTCATTTATGTGAGTGGATTTATGCTGAAAGAGACGTTGATGTCATTTATATATGTGGATTTACGGTGAAAGAGACGGTGATGTCATTTATATACGTTGATTTATGCTGAAAGGGACGGTGATGTCATTTATATACGTGGATTTACGGTGAAAGAGACAGTGATGTCATTTATATACGTGGATTTATGCTGTAAGAGACAGTGATGTCATTTATATACATGGATTTACGGTGAAAGAGACGTTAATGTCATTTATATACGTTGAGTTATGCTGAAAGGGACGGTGATGTCATTTATATACGTGGATTTATCTTGAAAGGGACGGTGATGTCATTTATATACGTGGATTTATGCTGAAAGAGACAGTGATGTCATTTATATACGTGGATTTACGGTAAGAGACGTTGATGTCATTTATGTGCGTGAATTTATGCTGAAAGAAACAGTGATGTCATTTATATACGTGGATTTACGCTGAAAGAGACTGTGGTGTCATTTATATATGTAGATTTATGACAGCGACTTCATTTATATATTTATGTGGATTTACACTAAAGAGAAGAAGTTTTCAAGCCCTTGTTAAAGCAGAGGAAATTTATTTAGTATTAATTTGTAGTAAAAGGTTACAAGGGGACCATTGCCCTAATGTTTAATGTGCTGAGAGGGTTGATTCCGATTTACTGCGTCTGTCTCTGGGATGGTGCGAAACCTGGCCTCTCTCACTGCGGGTTGGAATAAATCTTGGAGCTAAACTAAATACGAAAATGTCAGTTCGTTCAGAATGCAGAAGGTATACACTACTAGTTCTACCCTGTAAAAAGTGGCTGTTCTGCCCCCACCATGGATGATATCGATGATCATCATATGTGGCCTAACATGTGCTAAAAATAATGTAATTCATTCAACCCACCAGCCAACATATTTACTGAACCACCAGGTTCATGTTGATTACATTTATGATCCTCACCTGACGGATGTTGCCAGCTATAAAAACAGCCAACTCCCATCTAAATCATTTCATGTTTAAACTACTGTTTTATTAATTGCGTATATAAATGTATGTATTTATTAGGCACATGTTTATATTTGCATTATATTATAAGCACAACAAATGGGCTAACTCTGGGTTAACTATTCTAAACCAAACAGCTAACGCACCAACAAATTTCATTCTGAACAAGACAAATATCTTGTCAATAACGACAGTAAATAACAGTATACTGGGGGACTTAAAATTGTATGGAAAAGAAACAACAACTAAACAAATAAAATAAATATTCGGAAAAAAAGGTGGCGCGTTAGAACTTTGGTTCATTATACTTTGCTGTGAAATTAGGAACTTCAGTTTAATTTTTTAGTTCATTTGCTCTTAGTACAAACATGTACCACTTCTATGGTGTAATCGGTAAACACATCTACCCTTTTAGGGTAGAAGACCCAGGTTCAAATCCTGGTGGGAGTAAAAATGTGTTTGGAAAAAGAGCGGGATTAAGCATTTCTTTAAGTATTTCTAAATTTTGAATTTAACCAAATTCAATTGAAAAACTCAAATATCATAAGTTACAGTATGTCAGGAAACGACCACGAGGGCAATGTAATAGATGAAAAATAATAATTATATTACAATTGATGCTTCTTAAGCTTTTGAAATTATGAAATAAAATGAAAAACAAGGTTGTTTTACAACAAAAATGGATCACTTTGAAAATATTTTTATCATATATTAAATTGCATATAAAGCTATTATAAGACAATGGCCCATTTAGCAGTAAAATCTTTCATGAGGCCCTCTTCTTTTTTAAGGCCGTTTCCCTCTTTTGGTCTTGCTACAATAATGAGACTCATAAAATATTTTAACATATATTGTAAGGCACTGGCCCAGTTAGTAAAATTATCTTCCTGAGGACATTTTTTCATCTTTAAGGCCCTCTTACATTTTTTCATCTTTAAGGCCCTCTTACATTACCCTCTTTTGGTCTTAAAATAAAAAACAATGTTATTTTGCTACAATATTCATACACACTTACATCAATATGACAGCAAAACACTCTTACCAGAAACAGGATACTATGAGTAAACGTGACCTACATTTCACAGTGTTAATTTAAGTTTATGGTATGTCCATTTCTCAGGCATCATATGCTGTACAGCTTTCAAATTTTACATATGTTTACAACTACATGACATTTGCATGTTCCAATAAAAATAGGTCATTATGGATTACATTTACCTACTTTTGGCACATAACAGTTTTACATTCAAGTTTATTATTATGTTCATTTCTCATATATCAATAGTCATATAGCTTTCAAGCATCACACTTACATCCATACAGTGTATTACATTTCGTTATGTGACTGACCGCCTTAACACCGGGCGTCCGTGTCCCATGGACACATTTTCTAGTTAATTTACATTCAACTTTTACATTGAAGTGCTTGGTAATGTCAATTTCTCGGCATCAGATGCCGTACAGCTTTCAAAATTTTACACATGTTTACAACTTCATCACAGCTGATGTTCCAATAAAAATAGGTCATATGAATTACATTGAACTACTTTTGGCATATTACAGTATTTAGAATTGGTAAAATCAAATCTTGTGAACTAGACTTGGGAAGTTCTAGTTCGCTTACATCAAAGCTAATTACAACAGTTTTGTGTTAAACTGCAAGTTGATTCTAGCGTTTTCTGGTTTGCACTGGCCTTTTTACTGCTATCTAGCACATCTCGTGTATTTGTTTGGACCACCCATGAAATAGAGAAATTTGTGGTGGAACAAACAGTATCCAAAATCTCTTCGACTCGCTGGTATACCGAATGGAGCTTGTGCTTGAAGCACCGTAAAAATTGACAGTTTCAAGAAATAACAGTATGGATAAATTGTCCAGGTAAAATATTTCCCTTCAACGATTAACTCAAGAAAAAGAAAGAAGTCATTATTTAACACTTTCTTCTGCAATACAACTAGAGCCTTCTCTATTAAAACAATCATCATCCAATGTTCTCAGCTTCTGTTTGTGTGCTTGTGCCGATGTATATATTTTATTTTGTTTGATCTTCTATTGATATATCTTCTTATTCGGTGTCATTCCCGTCAACGCGGAATATAGTTTTGCGTTTTTATCGGAGCGCCCGATGGGGTAAATATTTTGGGAGTCGATGGCTTCGTTACTTTTCTTTCTAAATGTCCATTTCATTGATGATTAAAGCGAAAGTCCGGTCTTTTTTCGCGTTTTGTTCTTAAAAGAAATAGAAACCATTTGTTAGAAACTTGTTGAAATATATGTTGATATCATACTTTGACAAGTTGTATAATTAGGCCTGGTAACAATTACTTTCAACTGAAAGGTGAACGTGCAAGTAATACGTCTTAGGACGATATAGGTATGTTGATATATGATCTTATTGCGAAGATATTGGAGATTTATGCAAATCGTTTGTTCATCGTACGTACGACCAGCCCCCAGTTGGATAACCAATTACGCGCTTCTGCATTTATACCACAACACGAATACTATTTACTATTATAGTTTCAGCGGGATCAATGCCATGCGCGCTTCTCTGAAACGTATTAGTAACATATTCAATTCGAACAGGTTCTGTTTGCTACAACCGCTAGTTCGGAATTGCACATTCTAAAATTACAAAGGATATTATACGGAATAGTCGTTATCAGGCAAGTGCACACTATATTATTATATAGCTACAAATATATTATCATATTGTAAAAATGCCATTGAACGACGTGATAGTGGGACATTCATTTCCCAGGCATAGACACACACTTGTGACAGGATTTCAAATTAGAACAATCCTGGAACGTAAGCTTCTGTGCGAATATATCTTGTTGTTGAAAGGGAAAATGCACGTCCATTGCTACTCTTTAAATTTTTTTTATGTTAAACATTACTTTGGCTGGTATTCGTTCTTTTTAATTTCTAATTTTTTTTATTTATTTATTTTTTCATTTATTTTTCTTATTAACTTTAGTAAATCTTTTTTTTCTAAACTACATTTCTCTCCATAGTTTTTTTCCATTGTTGTATTATATAGTATTCAATGTGTTGACATTGTAATTACCAAGTAAGCAAATTAATTGTTCTTGAAAATATTTTAAATTTAATATATTTGGTCATTGACTTCTGAATAATATTTCAGGAAAATACTTTCCTTTTTTTTCATTTAAAAACCAACAACTTTATTTACAAAAAATTGTATTAATGGAACATTGTATAGATATCGTTGTTCCATATATATGTGGAAGATTCCCGCTCTTTTTTCTTCTTTCAACAAAACGAGAAAGAAAAATGGGTATTAACTATATAAGAGAAAGAAAATGAAGTACTAAAATAGGGCCATTATTAGTAGTAAACTTTAAATAAAATAACATACAAGCACAGGCACATTCAAATGAGTAAAAATGAAAATACATAATGCGATGGGTATTGTGTTGTGTTGTCTTTTTTTGTTGTTGTTGTTGTTTTTGTTGGTATTGTTTGTTGTTGTTGCTGTATTTCCCTCTTTTAGTATGAATGTTAAAAATGTAATACATTTAAAAAAACAAAAACATGATCGGGCGGAAATCTTCCACAAAAACCAAAAACATCGTATTATCCTAAGTTTACACTTTATTATACTATGTTTTAAATCAAAATGTTTATACAAACCATGTATGAATTTTTTTTTAAAAATAAAGATATTAAAAAAAAAAGCTTCTGTGCGAAAGGGGGCATGACTTTGTCCTATGACGATATATCGGCAAAGTGCGATAGTATAGGCCCGATTATGTCTTTGCTCCATCATAGATACAATGTAGAGCCGATCGCAGTGTGTCAAATCAGCTATTGCCAAGGTACGAGAGACACAGAAACCGGAAAATGTTCAATCACAAGGCCTGAATCGTATACGACATTTTGAGTCGGAAACCCGCGTACAATAACGCTAGTTTTGGTCGCATAACAACACATTCCTTTCTCCCACAGAAGGAAAGTGCTTCATGGACACGTTTTTGTCTGACGGGGCACAACTTACCAAAAAAGAGCAATAATATTTGTATAATAGTCTCAGAGGGGCCTACAGTCATGTTCCATCATACTGCATAGCATATACTGTCAATAATAAAGTGTTCATTCGAAAATACAGAAGACCTGCATTCACCGTATTCCTCCCGAAGAAAAGAAACGTAATTAAATATGTTTAAGCTCCCCTTTTTACAATTAACAAATACCACGCACAGAACCGCACCAGTCGCCCTCCCACATATGGAGGCATCACGCGCCTTATTAGTGTCTTCTCACACATGTACTAGTTAAGATCCGGTCATTACATGGAGGCGTCAAGTGCCTTATTACAGAGCAGTGTTTAATTCCCTCTCTTACATAAAGGCGTCAAGTGTCTTATTACAGAGCAGTGTTTAGTTCCATCTGATACATAGAGGCGTCAAGTGCCTTTTTACAGAGCAGTGTTTAGTTCCTCTCATACATGGAGGCGTCAAGTGCCTCATTACAGAACAGTGTTTAGTTACCTCTCATACAAAAAGGCGTCAAGTGCCTTAGTACAGAACAGTGTTTAGTTTCCTCTCATAAATAGAGGCGTCAAGCGCATTATTACACTGCGGTGTCTAAAGCCCTCTCATACATAGAGGAATCACGTGCCTTAGTACAGAGCAGTGTTTAGTTACCTTACATACATATAGGCATCAATAGTCTTACTACAGAGCAGTGTTTAGCAAAACAGTTATTTCCAATTAACGACAAATATTGCATAATAATATTTAGTAATCGATTTTTATAGTGCTTTATTCCATATCATTTTCGTTATGTAATTACCGGAAATTGATATTTGTTATATCATATTTCACTGTTTCATGCAATAGTACATGACTTGTGAATAAACAGTCACACTGTGGCATATATCGACACTGCACTGACTAGTCCTTGTTACTTACTTCTCAGAATTAACAATGAGCATAAATGATCTAATTGCGAAGATACTGGAGATTTATGCAAATCGCGTTTATCACAT
This sequence comes from Cyrtodaria siliqua, assembly GCA_037043455.1. Lineage (NCBI taxonomy): Eukaryota > Metazoa > Mollusca > Bivalvia > Adapedonta > Hiatellidae > Cyrtodaria > Cyrtodaria siliqua. The sequence continues at coordinate 233,313 of JAWPHD010002360.1, read as the reverse complement.
AACTCATGGTGTCGGTTGGAATAACACCATTCTATATTTGCCATATATAACTAGTTATAAAAGTATGCAAGTAAGCCTAGTATGCGCTGTCAAAAAAATCGATAATGACTATAATCCAATTCGCACGGTTTATGTCGGTTTCGCGTGTTAAAGAGAGAGGCAAAATGCAATAAAAGCCGATATGTGAGATATGTCTAGCATTCGTTCTTATTCATTATTGAATTCATTAAACTCGTTAGCAAAAGTGATATATTGCTCGGCATGAGCTTCGCATTATATAATTTTGCCGACTCGTTTAATAATTCAATAATGAATGAGTACTCATGTAAGAGCCTCCATTAACTGTCCAATCAGCAGTTCGTATATGAACCACGTGGTTGTACAATACTTAATGTTGTTTTCGCGTGTTAAAGAGAGAGGCAAAATACAACAAAAGCCGATATGTGAGTTATGTGATAAATAGAATCTTAACATTCGTTCTCATTTATTATTGAATTTATTAAACTCGTTAGCAAACATGATATACTGCTCGGCAAGAGCTTCGCATTATATCATTTTGCCGACTCGTTTAATAAATTCAATAATGAAAGAGTACTCATGTAAGATCCTCTAGTTACAGTCCAGTCAGCGATTCGTATTTGTACCACGTGGTTGTACAATAATACTTAATGTTGTTTTCGCGTGTTAAAGAGAGAGGCAAAATGCAATAAAAGCCGATATGTGAGTTATGTGATAAATATAATCTTACATTCGTTCTCATTCATTATTGAATTTATTAAATTCGTTAGCAAAAATGATATAATTTTCGGCCAGAGCCTCGATGCCAACTCGTTGAATAAATTCAAAAATGAATGAGTACTCATGTAAGATCCTCTAAAACCCTTTCTTTAAAAACGTGATTTTAGTGAAGGTATGCGAGACAGTATGTTTTATTCGAATGCGTCCCTTTACCAGGAAAGTATAGATATAGCCGGCGATTTTGATATTCAATCTACAAACGCTGTCAAGCAAATACCTTATTTTTTGCTCTGGCATCTGCAAAATCATTGAGTATTTGCTTTTTTGATTTCTATATTCTTTTTTGCATTGATATACATGTATACACGATAATCTGTGTGCTATACCTATTTGACCTGTTTGTTAGGGGATAAAGCCTAGTGGTGATTTCTGTATTTACACCAACCCGTTTTAATGAGATGACAATAGGGTAAGAGTGAGGTTTGGTGTACCCTAGCATCTGGCTTTAACCCCACGCCCACCCCATGCTGCCATTTTGCCACTGACCGTTCCAAGGCGGTAGCGCTCTTGTCAACCACTTATGTTTGTGGTAGCACATCTTATTTCTTTTAAACCGCGCCCTCTCTGACCCTAAAAGCCTTTTTTTCTCTTTTTTTACGGCTTTTTACGTTTTGTTTGTTTTGAAACGTTCGATGCGATTTAAAAATAGGAAGGGAATACCCCTTCTTCACACCCACACCCGCAACCTACCCCAGCACAACAAACACAACCTTGCCGACCGCGACCATTTGATCTCGGTTGCTTGCACTTCTTTTAATCCCCTGATACAAAGTTGTGTTAGCATCGCAATGGACACATTCTTACTAGTATTATTGAGTACCTTGCAGAGGAACAAAATATCAATGATAGTAGGGTGAACAGGGTAGCTGGTTCCTCTTATTAGAGTTATCTCCCCTTCCTCCTTTTGAATAAAAGTTTGGTTAATGTTTTCTCTGAAACTACAAGAGCTACAGGTTTAATATTGTTTATGTTTAATAAGGTTAGTATCCTATACCAAGTATTTCTAAAATGGTGAGGCCCGGGGTTAACTATATCTGCTTCAAGTCGACTGTAGATAGATACATAGGGGGCTCAAATGGTAGAGGGACAATATTCCTTAGAATTACACACACATAAGTTTACACTTTGTTTATTTAAATGATGCAGCTTTCTTTCTTTCTTTTCTTTTGTTTTCCTGCTTGAAATTCTGATGTGCAAGCAGGTGGATATTTGAATCTGTTCTAGTCATACGCCTCTGTGTATGGCTCGTGGCCTATGTGTAAGGCAGTCGAAACACACACACACACATCGCTGTGTAATAAATTGGGCATTCATTACTGTTTCGTGTCCCCTGAAATGAAATAACAAAAAAAAAGTAAAAACACAAAACATAAATGATGATACATATGAACATGTATAAACATCATATTAATATTTTTAAAATGTAGCCACACTAACGAGAAAAAACAAACAGGTTACGGTTAAAAAAAAAGAAGGTCTACCTGCATACTCGGCAATCTTAATCAAGCAGGCATATTCATAACTTTCACATGACATCATCAAATAATTTGACCAATCAGTGATCAATAAAATAAAAGACCTCCACATTCTGGTAGCGGGTAAACTCGGTGTTTATCGTTGGTGTTCAACTGAATTTAGCCCTTTATAAAACTAGTTTGTAGTGATAATTGTAGTAAAAACTTTATTTTGTGTGTAAATCTATGTATTTTCTTTTGGTGTTGTCTGATTTTAAAACACCAATATGGATACATTTAATTTAAATCATGATCTAATATTTTTTATACAGAGATTGAGGATAAAGTCCGAGTAAACCCCTTCATTTTCAACTACTGAATATCTGTGGGTGTTCCCCCCCCCCCCCCCGCCCCCCCCCCCCCCCCCCCACGAGTTCTGAATACTGTCTAATTTAGAGCCAATTACATTACATAGTCCTTCATTTGAATTGAATTGAATTGGATTTTATAGTCGCACCAACAGCTAAGGTCATATGGCGACTTTCCAGCTTCTACTGGTGGAGGAAGACCCCAGGTACCCTCCGGGCAATTTGTACACGGGCGGGCACCTGGGTAGAACCACCGACGTTCCGCAAGCCAGCTGGATAGCTTCCTCACATAAAGATTCCTAGGCCCCTAAGGGATCGAACCTACAACGGTGAGGGGCAAGTGATTGCAAGTCAGAGACTCTAACCACTCGGCCACGGACGCCCCTTCCTTCATTTTAAAGGCGTGGCGAGGCCCCGGTTTCAATCCTCCGTGGTTCCACTGTGTTTCGTCGGTGTATTCTTAGGCAAGACACTTTCCCTTAGCCTCGTCCGTCGGATGGGGACGTAAACCGGGAGGTCCCGTGTATCGGTCTATCCTCCGAGCACGTTAAAGAACCATAGGAATCTATTCGATAATAAGAGTAGGGCACGGTTCCAGGATTCCTATGTATCCTTCCCTTTTCTCTGGGGCGGCTCTAAATAACCTATACTGTGTTGATGAGCCTTTAAACAACATTCAATTCAATTCATTTTATAGACCCAAGTACTGAATACTATTTAACATGGATAACTTGAGTACCGAATACTATTTTAACCCGGGCCGTGGGTACTGAATACTCTCTAAATTTGACCTGAATACTGCGTACCAAAAGTGTGTGTGTGTGTGTGTGCGTGCGTGCGTGCGTGCATGCTTGTGTGTGTGTGTGTGGGCGGTTGTTATGAACGTTATGAATTATAAGTATTTAAATAAACTCTAAATACACATTATAAACTATTAAGCTGAAAGCGCAATCATAATATGAAGTAAAGAGGTATACCTGTGTGAGCCTCGTCAACAAAAACCTGAAATGCTGGCTAGCCGTGTCACTATATCACGCTGTAATGTTTGATGTGATCAGATGATGTGAATAAGCATTGAATGTCTCCATTAATGATGATCTGTTCTTGTTCTATATGATATCCTTGCCGAAATAAGTGGCTGTAAATCCAAGACCGTTAAAATACTCGCACTGCTCCTTCATCATTCATGATTGAAGTAACAACAAGAATAGCGTCACCTGAAAAGCTTGATAACAAAAGCTCTGACCGCTTCCGTTTTAACAGAAAGAACATCATCTTGATTTTTCATCAAGAACATCATCTTGATTTTTCATCAACGCGTTCATTTCAAAACTGGTATTCGCCATTTGTAATTTGCTAGCCGTAGATTAGTTGAAACGGCTGATTTAATTGGACGAATCTTCCACGAACCAATCGGAATAGCTAAAATCGGTTCATGAATTATTCATAAGCCCGACGTTTTTATAGCGAGTTAACCCACGGGTGATGAATGGAGTATAAAAGTAATCAATCAAACGTGGGTTACGACGATGCTGATAATGAAGCGGACATGTCATCAATCCTCGGCGAAGGTTATGTTTCCACACCTAGTGCTGGTCGACTGTCACTTTGCGGTCTCCACAAATACGAATGTCTCCATTTGGTTTAGGAACTGGTACGATTGGCATTTCCAATTTCCTATGGTTGATGTTTGTTCATCTTCAATAGTTTGATACAATTCTTCGTCAATCTAGGGTGTTAGCGCATAAGGAGCCGTTCTTGTTTTAACATATTTGGACCTGCTGTAATTCTTAAAGAAACTCGTTTTTACACCTTTTTTTACCAAGTTTTGTATCAAATACCTCTCTATATTTTATCTCTAATTTTCAAACTTGACTGTTTGCGTCTACAATGTTGACTGGTCTGAGTTCTGTGCAATTAAATTCTAACTACCACAACCAAATGTATAACAAGTATCGGTCTTCGTCGATTTTTATTAACTTACAATTTCATTTTTCTTCTGTTTCGTCATCAAGTTTTTCTTTACATTCTGTTGTAATTATATGTTCTGAGAGTTAACGTGTTTCTTAGTATACAACCCGAATCATCTTTATAGAACTATCATCGTCATCTAGAACATGACATTTTTTTTTTATTAATTGACCTTTTGGAGAGCATATAACAATCTTTCATGGGTATCCGATAAAAATCGAGAATTCCAACCCGAGTTATAATTGTTTTTTTTATCGGAAACGAGGCTCTGCCAAGGTTCCGATTCCGATTAAAACAATTATACCGATGGTTGGAACTCCCTATCTGAACCGGATACCGATGATTGATTCATTTTCTTGCATATCATTGACATTTTGTGCGTTGAAGTTGTCAATAACTAACGTTTTAATGCTCTTTTTTTCACAAATTAGTTCACAGCTGTTCACGTTATTGACAACATTAATGATGCGCATGATAGTTACCTTCCCCAATGTCGATTTCATTGTAAAACAATACGTTTATTTCAAATTAATTATTTTGATGAAAATTAAATGTTAAAACCTATTGTTTTGTTGTAATTAAATGTTAAAACCTATTTATTGTTGTAATAAATATTGCGCTCCTAAAGTCGCGCCATGTTAATACGCACAATAACTCGTGCATATATCCCAATACAAATCTAATAACCTATAAATATTGCATTTTATTTTTCAGGCACACATTTCGACATGAAGGACCTGGCTCTCCCATTACTGCTGTTTCTTTATGTACTTGCTGGGCTTTTTATAACGATAGTATCAGGTAAGTCTGTTCCACACAGAGTGTCATGTAGCATGTTCTCTCTTAAAATTCACCATCAATGTCATCATCAACATCATCATGTGAAATATGTGATGCTAAAACAGGAAAACTAGTTTACACGGCATTTTAAAATGCATTTAAAAAGTAGGTCAGGTTACGATAATATATTTTTGAGAACGCTTGCCCTGTTGGAGCAGATTTTTAGTTGGATTTAAAAGTTAGATAGATAATGAATAAACGGGGATATTTAACTCTTTATTCTTGCGTATACGAACAAATACAATTCCGTATTCGTGTGTTTACCGGTATATGCGACTATAAATCTCCACATTCACAAATACAATGGACTATTTAATTCCGTGTTGTTATTTGTTTAGTATATGGAAATGCCCACTCCGTCTTATGAATGCGGCAATATAAAAGTCCGTATTTGTGCGTAAACGGGAATATTGAACTCCGTATGTGTGCGTATACGGACATATGTAACTCCTTAGACTGGCGTATATGGAAACACATTTCTATATCGTTCGTTCGGGAAATATACGGAAATATTAACATATGATTAAATAATAACACGAGAATACGGGAATATACGATATCCGTATATGTGATTATACAATTCTATTGTCTTGCATATACGGGAATATAATACACAGAATGTGAGAATACGATAACACAGAACTCCGTATATGTACTATCACGGAAATATAAAACTTGGTATCCATGCATATACTGGAATATTAAGGTACTAGTATTTATTTCACACCTTTATAAATCTTACCAATCTCTTTCTGTCTTTTTAACCCTGTGACAATTCAATATTTCCACTATTATACTCAAAACTGTTGCTTTAATACAAAACATCTGTATTAGTTTCATATTGTACTCAATCTTGCATCTAGAGTCACATCAGTCTATATTCAGAAGATTTAGCGTCCAACACTTCCATATTCCGTAATTGTACTATGGGATTAAATGTGGAGTCCAACACATCCATATTCCGTATTTATACTATGAGAAGACAACTCTTAACAGTAAAACTCAAATCATTCACGATTTATCTCACGATTTTATTTTAGTTGAAATTGAATTGAAATATTACTGTTTTGATTTATGTTTTTGGCGTTATGTGGTTTTAAACGCCGGTAGTTAATGGCAAATTCCTTGGTGCACGTTAGGGCTTTATAATGAATTTTTCCATTTATTAACGGCGTTTAAAACCGCTTAAATGCTTAAGAAGTATGAATCACTTCTCATACATTAATTTTATGTTTTGGGAGAATGATAATGATAAATAATGTAAGAGAGACAACTACCGTCTGTGTATTTTTAGACAGTGGAAGGGCCATTTTCTATTGAAACATTATATTTAAAAGAAAAAATCAAGTGAATGCAAATATAAATGCACATTTTAAATAAAGCCACATAACGTTGACCTATGGTTTTCTATAATATCAATGTTCCTGGTTGTTTAACCAATGGTTGACCTCTCTACATCTGGCTACTAGTAATTCAGATTGTTTCGTGGGTGTTTTGCATACTCGACGGATGGAGGAAGTGTTGAGGGGTGTGGAGTCTAAAAAGTAATATTGGGTGGGGGATATCACATTGAAAACAATGGTTATAAATTGTTCTAAACATAAGCATAACAGTGTAAAAACAACTGTATACTGAGTATAAGAAAGTACCCACATTTAATGCTGTTATTTCCATAGCACAGTATTGAAAAGTATACAATCTGAAACGGTGTTTTGATAAAACAATGTTTGATTTGTGCTTGCAATACTTTTCAAATGTTTCCATAGCACAGTATTGAAGTATACAAGCTGAAACGATGTTTTGATGAAACAAAGTTTGATGTGTGCTGGCAATAATTTTCAAATGTTTACCACATTACAAAATGTGTAATAACTCTTTAAAACAATGATAGCATCGAAAATACAAGACGCTGTGTTCTTTTATTGTAGTTTACTATATGAATGCAAACTACAATTTGTGTAGTAATCAATCCTGTACTGTTCTAATTCGTTTTTATTTCATATGATAATGATTGTACTGATACTACAAATAACTGTCATGCAAATGATAAATGTACACATACTGTTGCTGTTTTTACGTGTGACTGCAATACGGGTTACATTGGCGATGGAGTGAACTGTACAGAATAAGCAGGAATCGTTAGTATTTGTAAATTTAGAATCTGCATGACAGTTATTTGCATTTGTTTAATAATGTTTATAAAATTAGCTAATATTTCTAGTTCTGAAAATTAGTGTGCTAAAATTCATATGAGTTTATCCTTAACACAATGATAGCATGACCAAAAATGCCTAAACCCTCCTATTGTGACATGCAAACACATATAAGAGGACTCTTCGTTGACTTAAATTATTTCCAAACGTTTACCACATTATTCACTAAATAAGGAGTAACTAGTGATGCAATTAGCAAATCGGGCACTTACAATAGTGATTCTGAACATTGCATTGTAAACACTTATATAAATATCACAAAAGATTAAATGAATTATTGTTTAACGACGCATCTATACGTATCCTGGGTAATTTAATTCAGAGAGAGGGTTATATTTGCTTCAGAGAGAGGGGAAGGGCAAAAACCTGTGAAATTGGTGATCTTTCTTTACTCTTACTATCTTTAGCTCATCTGATCGAAAGGTTAAAACATAAGTTAACTTTTTATTCGACTTGTTTTGAGAAACTGATTGGTCATATTTCGAACAAACTTCAGCTCGATGATCCTTAGATCAATGGCGTTGCAATATGGTAACAATAGGCTATGGCGACATCCGTCAAATAGTCAAAACACGAACAAAAACTCATATTCTCAAGAACCCCTGAACATGTTTCGACTGTTTTACTTTCCTAATAATCATCAACACATACACTATCAAGTTTCTTTTTTTAACACAAAGTCCCCGGAGTCAAAAGTGGCCGCGCCCATGAGAGTCACAGTTTTAAATAAAATTATATACGCGCTAAAAGTTCTATATTTAATAGGTTATATAAGATTAGTTTCAACCAAGTGTGTTTAGATTATGATCACAAGTTGTCATTCTTTCCATCCATCCATCTACCAATCCTGTCTTTTTTCTTTTTTTCTTTAATTCTTTCTTGTATGGCCGTAAATAATTTTCAGAGAAACAGTTTTCCCTCATTTATTTTTGTTTCAAAAATACAAACCATACTCTAAGATATCTACCGTTTTGTCTGTATAAATAGGTTTAAGAATTTCTTAATTATTTGTTATCAAAATAAGCATACACTAGTACCGTGTACATTTCCCAATATTAATTGATTTATTGTATAGAGAATAATAAATTCATTGGGTAATTTCATATCACACACTGTATTAACCTGAGACGTCATATTAGCCTGAGAGCTTTCACTCGAGGGCTGATATGGGTCGAGGGCCTGCTATATGGTGTGATATGAGAATACCCGTGTTTAGTTGTTTTTGTATATATAATTTTTTCAAATTTTCGTACTGTTGACATTTTTAATATTGAGATTTGCTCAACCCGGTTCCAGAGGATGTGAGCCGTAAGCATAAACCGAGACTGCAATATTGTTTGTATTGACCGTGTTCGGTGATTTCCAAAATTCTCCTTTAATACTCTTTCAGCACACATCCACACAGCAAGTTACATTACCATTTGTACATCATTGGTTTGAGCTATTCACTAAATAAGGAGTAACAAGTTTTAAAATTAACAAATCGGACACTTACAATATTAATGCTGAACATTGCATAATGTATTCTGACGATGTAACATTTGTGTAATAATATATAAGTATCATAGATTAAAACGAAGTGAAAGTTTGTTAAATAACCGTATTTTTGTTAATTTAATTTATGTCCACTCAAGAGAGAGGTGAAGGGAAAGGATCTAAGAAGTTGGTAACCGTTCATTACTCTTACATTCGAATATATATCTATGCTCAGTTGGGCCGAAGGTTCAAACGTAAGCTATCGGGGTCTTCCTTCGTCCGTCGTCGTCCGTCTTTCAAGCGTTAACGTTTTCTTTAAGCAACAACTGTTGAGAAACTGATTGGTCAAAACAATTGGTCATACTATTTTCTTTCTTTTAGTAGCTTATAGTATGAATGCAAACCAAGATGTTTCTATTAATTATTTCACCACTTTGTTATTTACTTTCAGATGTTGATGAATGCACTGATAAATCAGACAAGTGTAACTGTACTGAGAATCATGAAAAAAGTGCTTCTAGGTCCTTTACGTGTGCTTGCATTACGGGCTACACTGGCGATGGAATACATTGTACAGGTAAGGAAATTGTCAATTTTGATAATATTGTTTAAAGTATTTGTACTAATTTAAGTTCTAAACATGGTTGAATGGCTATAATTTTATGTGTTCTTCCTTGGCACGAAAATACCCCCAACACAAATGTGTATTCCCTACGTGTGTGGCATTCATACATAAAAGGTAACACTGTATAAACTTGAATTCTTTATAGTTCTTAACAACATTACAAAAAGTTAAATACTATGTTGACTGCCTTTTTAATTACTTTCAGATGTTGATGAATGCACTGATAATTCAGACAACTGTAGCCCAAATGCCACCTGTACAAATACTGCTGGGTCCTTTACGTGTGCCTGCGATATTGGCTACACTGGCGATGGAGTGAATTGTACAGGTGAGGAAATTGTCACATTTTTTCCTAAAATTGTATAGATTATTTTTTCTAATTATATGACTAACAATGACTAAATTACTAATTGCACTACGATACCTAAACTCAATTGCGCTAAACTTTTGGCATGCGTACATCGTGTAAAAAAGCACTTTATAATTTATTTTCAAATATTTACCACATTACAAAACGTGTAATAACTCTTTAAACAATGATAGCATCGAAAATGCAAGACGTTATGTTCTTTTATTGTAGTTTACTATATAAATGCAAACTACAATTTGTGTAGTAATCAATCCTGTACTGTTCTAATTCGTTTTTATTTCATATGATAATGATTGTACTGATACTACAAATAACTGTCATGCAAATGATCTTTGTACACATACTGTTTCTGTTTTTACGTGTGACTGCAATACGGGTTACATTGGCGATGGAGTGAACTGTGCAGATTAAGCAGGAATCTTTAGTATTTGTAAATTTAGCATCTGCATGCCAGTTATTTGCATTTGTTTAATAATGTTTATAAAATTAGCTATTACTTCTAGTTCTGAAAATGAGTGAGCTAAACTTCATATGAGTTTATCTTTTACACAATGATAGCATGACCAAAAATGCCTAAGCCCTGCTATTGTGACATGCAAACACATAAGAGGACTCTTTGTTGTCTTAAATTATTTCCAACTGTGTACCACATTATTCACTAAATAAGGAGTAACTAGTGATGCAATTTACAATAGTGATCCTGAACATTGCATGGTGGAATCTGTCGATGTAACACTTAGATAAATATCACAAAAGATGAAATGAATTATTGTTTAACGACGCATCTACACGTTTCCTGGGTAATTTAATTCAGAGAGAGGGTTATATTTGCTTCAGAGAGAGGGAAGGGTAAGAACCTGTGAAATTGGTAATCGTTCTTTACTCTTACTATCGTTAGCTCATCTGATCGAAAGGTTAAAACATAAGCTATGCGTTAACTTTTGATTCGACATGTTTTGAGAAACTGATTGGTCATATTTCGAACAAACTTCAGCTCGATGATCCTTAGATCAATGGCGTTGAAATAAGGTAACATTAGGCTATGGCGACATCCGTCAAATAGTTAAAACACTAACAAAATCTCATATTCTCAAGAACCCCTGAACATGTTTCAACTGTTTTTCTTTCCTAATAATCATCAACACATACACTATCAAGTTTCTTTTTTTAACACAAAGTCCCCGGAGTCAAAAGTGGCCGCGCCCATGAGAGTCACAGTTTTAAATAAAATTATATACGCGCTAAAAGTTCTATATTTAATAGGTTATATAAGATTAGTTTCAACCAAGTGTGTTTAGATTATGATCACAAGTTGTCATTCTTTCCATCCATCCATCTACCAATCCTGTCTTTTTTCTTTTTTTCTCTAATTCTTTCTTGTATGGCCGTAAATAATGTTCAGAGAAACAGTTTTCCCTCATTTATTTTTGTTTCAAAAATACAAACCATACTCTAAGATATCTACCGTTTTGTCTGTATAAATAGGTTTAAGAATTTCTTAATTATTTGTTATCAAAATAAGCATACACTGATACAATACAGGATCATTACAATATGTTAAGAATTAGAAAATAAATATGCAAAGAAGACCTAGTATTATATGCCAACCAAGCGACAATCCAACTTATTGAGTTATTAAGTACACTATTCCAATACTCTTCCAACCTGTCCAACCGGTCCAACCAACGTTCGAAAGCATAGACCCTGTTGAGCCAATTTTCCTCAGACGCAAGAAATACAACAGTACCGTGTACAGGTATCAATATTAATTTATGCTATCGTATAGAGAATATTAAATTCAATGCGTAATTTCATATCACACACTTTATCAACCTGAGACGTCATATTAGCCTGAGAGATTTCACTTGAGGGCTGATATGGGTCGAGGGCCTGCTATAAGGTGTGATATGAAAATACCCATGTTTATTTTAAATATCCCGTTTATACCTGCCCATAAATACGTTGTATATATCAATTTTTATTCAGATACCATACAATGTACCTTTATTCTACGGGTGAATAGAGATGTCGAACGTAAAAAATACATTGAACCATCAATGAATTACCTCAATTAAGTCAGTAATAGTATGTCACGGACTATTGAACCGGAGAAATCCATCCTTTTTGTAGCAATAGTGCGCGTTATCTGCAGTGATAGTATTTACTGACAATAACAACATAACTGTATTCATCGTTTGCATAGTACCGTGTTATTTAAAATGATCTTACCAAATACATTATTACAGATGAACAGAATTATACAATAAGTATTATAATTAATATACATATATGGATAAAACATGACAAAACTTGAAAGACATAAATATCGAAAAAGGAAATAGCGAAACGTGATTCTATAACACAAAAAATTGTTAGTATAGAATGAACCTTAGACTGGATTGTTAAATAAAACAATTCGCCATGCTAACAAGCTGTATCCACTAACAATAACCTGAATAAAAATTCCTAAGCCCTGCTTTGTCACAAGCAAACACATCATATGACTCCTTATTAACTTGAATTATTTTTATACCTAATTACCCCAAAATAAATATTATACAAAACTAAAACATGAATAAGAACAAAAACGCATGAGTTTATGGTTTGTTTCATATACTATTAGCTTACAGTATAAAAGCAAAACCCGATTTCATATTCTAATTGCTTTCAGATATTGATGAATGTACAGCTAATACCGATGACTGTCATGTCCATGCTACCTGTACAAATACTTTCGGGTCGTACACGTGTGCTTGTAATACTGGATACAATGTCGATGGAGTGAACTGTACAGGTAAAGATATTGTAGTCTGTTTACCTCGAATCAAATGTCATCAGCCCTTAAATTAATTGATTTTGTTCATTATGTATTATGTCGTTTTTCTCCTTCGGTCTTCTGTGTACCACACCGAGCATTCGTAGCTTCCTCCTCGATTTCCGATATTTCTCATTTGCATATTTATTACACGAGCGTATTATCCTATATATATATATATATATATATATCATGTCTAAAGCATGTTAAGCACACTCCCCATCATGTCTTAAGCACACTCCCCAACCGCAAGTAATGTAATAAATGAATGCGCCTTTTGGACATCTTGTGTTTGAGTTATTTACGAAATAATGAGTAATTAGTTGTACGATTAACAAATCGGGCACTTACAGCTTGATGCTGAACATTGCATTGTGGAATCTGACAATGTAAGTGTTGTGTAAGACAATGTAAGAGTTGTGTAATAACACATAAATAAAATAAAAATGAAATATCGTCAACACATTACGCTACTCTCTGGTAATTTACTGTATATCCGTTCCATAGAGAGTGGAAGAATCTGGGAAATTGGTAACTGTTCGATACTATTACTATCGAGCCGAAGGTTCGAACAGAAGCTATTGGGGTCTCCCTTCGTCATTCTCGTCTGTCCGTCCGGTGTTAGATTTTCCTTTAATCGACTTGTTTTTGAGAAACTTGGTCAAATCTATTTGTCATACCTTTCGTTTTCTTTTGTAGTTTACTGTGTAAATGCAAACCAAACTTTTTTTTAATAAATCATTATTTATTTGCAGATATTAATGAATGCACTGATAATTCACACAACTGTAGTGCACATGCCAATTGTACAAACACTGTTGGATCTTTTACGTGTGCCTGCGATACTGGCTACACTGGCGATGGAGTAAATTGTACAGGTGAAGATATTATCGTCTTTTTATAATATGGTTTAAATACTGATAAAAGAGATCGATTGGGAACAAACAAACACAACCAAGAGAATGAAGTAGCAGACTGGGTTTACTGAGTCTGTTAATGAGAGATAATGTAGGACGCAACATCTATCACGCCCTTAGCACCGGCATAGGAGGTATTCTGATTGAAAACAACCTACCTTGGGCTCATTGATGCCAAAGGACCAGTAAAAAAACACTACTGGTTCGCAGTAAGGGGACAATTTATACAGCCGCCACAATGCACTAAACGAACACTAGTGTGAATGTTAATACATACTGATAAAAGAAATCCTTTGGACGCAACAAACACAACCAAGAAAACAGAGTAGTAGACTCGTTTTATTAGTCTGTTAATGAGACGTAATATAGAACGCAACACCTGATGTTACTAATTTTAGGTCTTACAACGTTTGAGTAAATGACTATATGTGCATCCTTGACACAAAAATATATCAAATCAAATGTGCTCCGCCCTAAATGTGTGGCATTCATGCAAACAAGATAACACTGTATACACCTGAAAAAGGAATAGCAACGAAAATGCAAGATGTTAGTGTCTTTTATTAGTAATTCTAGTTCTGACAATTAGTGAGCAATACCCGTACGAGTTTGTTCTTTACAAAAAATGACATGACTAAAAATGCCTAAGCCCTGTTATTGTGACATGCAAACACATCAGATGACTCTTTATTAATTGGAATTATTTCCAGTTAATTACCACACTACAAGATTCAAACAGATACAACTAGACAGAAATGAAAACGAATGCGGTTAGAGTTATTTTCATATATATAACGGTATAGGCAAATCACCATTTTGTTCTAATTAATCTGAAACGATTTAAAGACATGTTCGGCCATCTTTGAAAAAAAATCCCAAATCGGTGACATAAGGTCAAGTGAATTTTTCAACCAAATACATGTTTTATCCATAAGCTATGTCCACCATATATTACATGACATTAATTAAACACTATTAATATGAATACAATATTAGAAAGAATACTTATATGGCAGACATTGTGCGATTTATATTGGAAACGTTTGGTACAATTTTACTCGAAATTGTATTGTTTTATGTGAAATAAATTGGTCATGGAATAATCAATTTACCCAGCGAATACAGAAGAAACATCATTTCTGAATAAAATAAGCAATTTTATCAAAACATCCAAATTTCGAAATGTATTCATACATCATCTGTCTGTCTGTCTGTCTGTCTGTCTATCCGTCCATCTCTCTGTCCGTCCGTCCGTCCGTGCGTCCGTCCAACCATCCATCCATCCAGCCAGCCAGCTATCCATCCAGCCGTCTATCAATCGTAACTTCTTTCTTTCTTTCTTTCATTCTTGCATTACTCAATGTAAGTATCACATGGCCGTATATAATTTCCAAATAAACAGTTTTCCCTCAGCAATTTTTTCTTAAAATATACAAAACATATTCTAAGATATCTACAGTTTTGTTTGCATGAATTCAGAATGTATTTGGTAAGCATATACTGGTCCAATACAGGATCATTACAATATGTAGAGAACTAAATTAAATATGCAAGCGAAGACCTAGTGCTACATGCCAACCAAGTGACAATCCAACTTATTAATTTATTAAGTAAATTATCCCAAGTACTCTCTTCCAAATGGTCCAACCAACGGTGGAACGCATAGACACTGTTAAGTCAATTTTCCTCTGCGATCTGGGCAGTTTCTACATACTGTCAGTGGAGGTTGCTGACATGGCAGCACCAGTCTTGTGTGCCGTGCAACCAGAGTAATCAGGATTTAGCAGAGACAAGACTCTCTTCAGTATGGATGAAAATATGTCTGTGTCTAACCTTACAATTTGAATAATTAAATTTCTTGCCATTCTGATCATGGCGGGGATTTCTTTATTTAACTGGCCAGTTTTAATGGGATGACAGAAGGGTATGTGTGAAGTTTGGTGCACCCTAGACCGGTTTAAACCCCCAGTGGCCTACTTTGCCACTGCCCGTTCCAAGGCGGTAGCCCTATTGTGAACCCTATTGTGTTTGTGATGTCGTTTGCATTTATTATTACGTTTGCCTTCTTGTTTGTCTGTTTGCGTGTTTGTTTCTGTGTTTTGTGGTTGACTGTCCTCCTTGAATGCTACTTTCCCTGTCCGATCATTTTATATTTCTTTGTATATATCAATTTTTATTCAGATACCATAAAATATAAATATATTCTACTGGTGAATATGTATTTCGTACGTAAAACATACATTGAATCATCAATGAATTACCTAAATTAAGTCAGTAATGGTATTTCACGGACTATTAATCCGGAGAAGTAGCAATAGTGCGTGTTATTTGCAGTGATCGTATATACAGACAAAAACAACATAATTTTATTCATCGTTTGCATAGTACCGTGTTAGTTAACATGATCTTACCAAATGCATTATTATAGGTGAACAGAATTATGCAGTAAGTATTATAATTACTATACATTTATGGATAAAACATGACAAAACTCTAAAGACATAAATAACATAAAAGAAAATAATGAAACGTGATTCTATAACCCAAATAATTGTTAGTATAAAAAGAACCTTAGACTGGATTGTTAAATAAAAGAATTCGCCATGCTAACAAGCTTAATCCTCTAAAGATAACATGAATACAAATTCGTAAACTCTGCTATGTCACAAGCAAACACATCATATGACTCCTTATTAACTTGAATTATTTCTATACCTAATTACCCCGAAATAAATATGATACAAAACTAAAATATGAATAGGAACAAAAACGCATGAGTTTATGGTTATTTTCATATACTATTAGCTTACAGAATAAAAGCAAAACCCGATTTCATATTTTAATTGCTTTCAGATATTGATGAATGTACATCTAATACCGATTACTGTCATGTCCATGCTACCTGTACAAATGCTTTCGGGTCGTTCACGTGTGCTTGCAATACTGGATACAATGTCGATGGAGTGAATTGTACAGGTAAAGATATTGTAGCCTGTTTATCTCAAATCCAATGTCATCAGCCCTTAATTTAATTGATTTTGTTCATTATGTATTATGTCGTTTTTCTCCTTTGGTCTTCTGTGTACCACACCGAGCTATCGTAGCTTCCTCCTCGATTTCCGATTTTTCATTTGCATATTTATTACACGAGCGGATTATCATATATATATATCATGTCTTAAGCATGTTAAGCACAAACCCCATCATGTCTTAAAGGTGAAATATGGCGTGTCTTTTGAGTATATATTCGGAAATATATATATATAATATACAATCTGTTCAAATCTTACACTTATTGGTTGTCCCGTTTTCTCACAGTAGCCAATTTTATCTCATAGCGCACACGCTTCGAGTTTCGCCCTGGTAAGTGTCACGTGATCCTGTGACGTCATTGGTACCAAACGATTAGCCGTGTCGCATTGAGTTGTATAGTATTGTCTATGTAGGATTACATTTTATGGTACTTGTTAAAAATGCCGTGTGCTGTTGCTGGGTGAAAACGTTTGCATAAAGAAGGTCAAGATAATAACCTAAGTTTCTTTCGTTTCCCTAATCGAGATAATGATATATTAAGATCTGAAGTGTGGTTAGACCGTTACCGAAGAAAATCGCCCCACTCATCGAGAAAGTGGGAACCTACGACAGACGCGCGAGTTTGTAGCAAACATTTTGAGTTGACTTCGTGGGAAGTCCATCCTTTGGTTTCATTATCTTTGAATTTGGAGAACAAAAGGCCATGCATATTAAAATCAACAGCGGTACCAACGATATTTGACTATAAAAATGAGAAGTGCATTACCCCGCCGTCTCCAAGCAAGTTGTATTCGCCTATTCGACCGGCGTTGAGGAGGAAATTCATACATGAAGTAAGATTGAAATTTATGTTCAATTATCTTGGCACCTCATCCGTATGATAATTTGAAGAAAGGTGTATAGTCTTAGATCTGTATATACACCGTGAATGTTTAGCTGTTGAATTAGAAGCATGCGTCTTTTAATAATTTTAAATTATAAACCCCTTCTGCCACAGTGTTATAAATATATATTATCAACATATATAGGTCTATGGATTTGAAAAAAAAAGAAAAAGTTTGATGGATATCTATTACAAGGCAGAAAATTAATAATATTACTAGCTTTTATATTAATTCAGTAATGTTTTATGGCAAAACAACAACAATAACGCCTCTTAGCTCGTGCAATAAGTAAAACAAGTATAATAGTATAATATACTTTATATTATGGTAATTGCATATGTTTGGTCTGTTTTCGATCTGTATATCAGGAGTTAGTATACATGAGTAAGTATACTTACTAACTGTCTATAACATTTGGCTATATTATTTAAATCATAGTATTTTTCTGTCTTTGTGCGCGACAATTAGAGCTCGCATATCATGTGATATATCCGTCTTGTGCAATACGCGTCTGCCCTCGGCGGTATTACACCGCTCAAGTAATTGCAATAAACAGGAAATATATCATAAAACTAGGTTTCCCTAAATGGTGCGTGCTTTTGGGATATACCGACGTATGTACCCTAATTAGGCTGTACTTCAATAGTGCACCGCAGTATTTGATTAGTCTGTATTGATATTTGGGGGCAGTGGAGACTGGAACTAGAGCGTGTCATATTACAAACACCGCTCCTAGAGTGTTTGGTGTTAATGGCGACTTATGGCAAATATATAATACTATAGAAATTATATGCTGTTTCATTTATTATTGTTTTCATTAATTTTTTTATCAATTATGGATAATATCTAATAAATATATTTGTTCCATGTCTACTTATCGGCAAAAAAAATCTGACGCTCGTATTTAGACCAGGTCCATTCATTCGGAATATACTACATTTCGCGGTTATTGTGTATGTACCAAGATATTGCAGTGTTGCGGGAAACTTACTGTCAGATTTCGATGAAAACAATGTTAACGTTGTTTTTTGTTTGTTGTTGCTGTCAGTGTATAAAGACACTATTTTGTTAGATTAGTGAATAGTGTAATGAACCGCTGAACGAAACGAATGACATGACACGATAGTCTTTACAAGCTCTCCATTTGCACCGCGTTCGACTTCATCATCAGTTGATGAATCCGATGTATTTTCGTCCTCAGACTCGTATTCTGGCTCAAAATCGTAAGGTTGCACATTGTGTAACCGTCTTATCACGGGCATTTCCTCTGACTCGGTATCATGATCGCTTAATTCCCGCATTTTCACACAAGGTATACTGTTTTGCGTTCAGTCCCAATGTAAACAAAAAATAGTTTGTTCCCAATGACGTCACTTCCGGTAATTCGCGCAAGAGTTTTTCCCCTTAGATTTTTTTCGATATTTTAGCAATGCCTGTTCGCCTGTTCGATTTTTATCTTTAAAAACATATTTTTACTGTACATACATCAATGGCATAGTAATCATCGTATTTATAATGATATTTAATACTTAAAAACATATCAAAAGCGGATTTGTTGATTTAGGACCAATTTCTGCTTTAAGCACACTCCCCAACCGCAAGTTATGTAATGAATGAATGCACATTTTGGACATATTGTGTTTGAGTTATTCACTAAATAATGAGTAATTAGTTGTACAATTAACAAATTGGATACTTACAATCTTGATGCTGAACATTGCATTGTGGAATCTGACAATGTTAGAGTTGTGTAATAACATATAAATAACACAAAAATGAAATATTGTCAACACATTACGCTTCTCTCTGGTAATTTATTAATATTACTATCGAGCCGAAGGTTCGAACAGAAGCTATTAGGGTATCCCATCGTCATTCTCGTCCGTCCGTCCAGCATAAGATTTTCCTTTAATCGACTATTTTTGAGAAACTTGGTCAATCTATTTGTCATACCTTTCTTTTTGTTTTGTAGTTTACTGTGTAAATGCAAACCAACCATTTTTTAATAAATCATTTGACTACCTTTTTATTTATTTGCAGATATTAATGAATGCACTGATAATTCACACAACTGTAGTGAACATACCAATTGTACAACACTGTTGGATCTTTTACGTGTGCCTGCGATATTGGCTACACTGGCGATGGAGCAAATTGTACAGGTGAAGATATTGTCGTCTTTTTATAATATGGTTTAAATACTGATAAAAGAGATCGATTGGGAACAAACAAACACAACCAAGAGAATGAAGTAGCAGACTCGGTTTACTGAGTCTGTTAATGAGAGGTAATGTAGGACGCAACATCTATCACACCCCTAGCACCGGCATAAGCGGTATTCTGATTGAAAACAACCTACATTTGGCTCGTTGATCCCAAAGGACCAGTAAAAAAACACTACTGGTTCGCAGTAAGGGGACAATTTATACAGCCGCCACAATGCACTAAACGAACACTAGTGTGAATGTTAATATATACTGATAAAATAGATCCTTTGGAAGCAACAAACACAACAATGAAATATAGAGGAGCAGATTCGTTTATATTGAGTCTGTTCATGAGACGTAATGTAGGACGCAACACCTGATGTTACTAATTTTAGGTCTTACAAAGTTTGAGTAAATGACTATATGTGCATCCTTGACACAAACATGTATCAAATCAAATGTGCTCCGCCCTAAATGTGTGGCATTCATGCAAACAAGATAACACTGTATACTCTTGGATTATTTTATGTTGTTGACTTTATTTCAAAATGGTTTGCTTTTAACAAAAGGAATAGCAACGAAAATGCAAAATGTTAGTGTCTTTTATTAGTAATTCTAGTTCTGACAATTAGTGAGCATTACCCACACGACTTTTTCCTTTACACAAAAATGATACCGATGAATGTCATGTACATGCTACCTGTACAAATATTTTCGGGTCGTTCACGTGTGCTTGCAATACTGGATACAATATCGATGGAGTGAACTGTACAGGTAAAGATATTTTAGCCTGTTTACCTCAAATCAAATGTCATCAGCCCTTAATTTAATTGATTTTGTTCATTATGTATTATGTCGTTTTTCTCCTTCGGTCTTCTGTGTACCACACCGAACTATCGTAGCTTCCTCCTCGATTTCCGATTTTCCTTATTTGCATTTTTATTACACGATCGTATTATCATATATATATATCATGTCTTAAGCATGTTACTCGCACTGCCCCTCATGTCTTAAGCACACTCCCCAACCGCAAGTTATGTTATGAATTAATGCACATTTTGGACATCTTGTGTTTGAGTTATTCATTAAATAATGAGTAACTAGTTGTACAATTAACAAATCGGGTACTTACAATCTTGATGCTGAACATTGCATTGTGGAATATGACAATGTAAGAGTTGTGTAATAACATATAAATAACACAAAAATGAAATATTGTCAACACATTACGCTTCTCTCTGGTAATTTACTGTATATCCGTTCCAGAGAGAGTGGAAGAATCTGGGAAATTGTTTACTGTTCGATAATATTACTATCGAGCCGAAGGTTCGAACAGAAGCTATTGGGGTATCCTTTCGTCATTCTCGTCCGTCCGTCCGGCGTTATATTTTCCTTTAATCGACTTTTTTTGAGAAACTTGGTCAATCTATTTGTCATACCTTTCTTTTTCTTTTTGTAGTTTACTGTGTAAATGCAAACCAAACTTTTTTTAATAAATCATTTGACTACGTTTTGCAGATATTAATGAATGCACTGATAATTCACCCAACTGTAGTGCACATGCCAATTGTACAAACACTGTTGGATCTCTTATGTTCGCATGCGATATTGGCTACACTGGCGATGGAGTAAATTGTATAGGTGAAGATATAGTCGTCGTTTTATAATATGGTTTAAATACTGATAACAAATATCGATTGGAATCAAACAAACACAACCAAGAGAATGAAGTAGCAGACTCGGTTTACTGAGTCTGTTAATGATAGCTAATGTAGGACGCAACACCTATCACGCCCCTAGCACCGACATGAGCGGTATTCTGATTGAAAACAAACTACATTGGGCTCGTTGATCCTAAAGGACCAGTATAAAAGCAAAACCCGATTTTTTAATTTAATTGCTTTCAGATATTGATGAATGTACAGCTAATACCGATGACTGTCATGTCCATGCTACCTGTACAAATACTTTCGGGTCGTTCATGTGTGCTTGCAATACTGGATACAATGTCGATGGAGCGAACTGTACAGGTAATGATAGTGTAGCCTGTTTACCTCAAATCAAATGTCATCAGTCCTTAATTTAATTGATTTTGTTCATTATGTATTATGTCGTTTTTCTCCTTCGGTCTTCTGTGTACCACACCGTACTATCGTAGCTTCCTCCTCGTTTGCCGATTTTTCTCATTTGCATATTTATACACAAGCGTATTATCATAAATATATATATCATGTCTTAAGCATGTTAAGCACACTCCCCATCATGTTTTAAGCACACTCCCCAACCGCAAATAATGTAATAAATGAATGCACCTTTTGGACATTCTATTTGAGTTACTCACGAAATAATGAGTAATTAGTTGTACGATTAACAAGTCGGGTACTTACATCTTGATGCTGAACATTGCATTGTGGAATCTGACAATGTAAGTGTTGTGTAAGACAATGTAAGAGTTGGGTAATAACATATAAATAACATAAAAATGAAATATTGTCAACACATTACGCTTCTCTCTGGTAATTTACTGTATATCCGTTCCATAGAGAGTGGAAGAATCTGGGAAATTGGTAACTGTTCGATACTATTACTATCGAGCCAAAGGTTCGAACAGAAGCTATTGGGGTCTTCCTTCGTCATTCTCGTCCGTCCGTCCAGTGTTAGATTTTCCTTTAATCGACTTGTTTTTGAGAAACTTGGTCAAATCTATTTGTCATACCTTTCTTCTTATTTTGTAGTTTACTGTCTCAATGCAAACCAAACATTTTTTTTAATAAATCATTATTTATTTGCAGATATTAATGAATGCACTGATAATTCACACAACTGTAGTGCAAATGCCAATTGTACAAACACTGTTGGATCTTTTACGTGTGCCTGCGATACTGGCTACACTGGCGATGGAGTAAATTGTACAGGTGAAGATATTGTTGTCTTTTTATAATATGGTTTAAATACTGATAAAATAGATCGATTGGGATCAAACAAACACAACTCGGTTTACAGAGTCTGTTAATGAGAGGTAACGTATGACGCAACATCTATCACGCCCCTAGCACCGGCATAAGCGGTATTCTGATTGAAAACAACCTACATTGGGCTCGTTGATCCCAAAGGACCAGTAAAAAAACACTACTGGTTCGTAGTAAGGGGACAATTGATACAGCCGCCACAATGCATTAAACGAACACTGTGCGTGTTTTCTTCAGTGATCGTATATACAGACATGTATTCATCGTTTGCATTGTACCGTGTTAGTTAACATGAACTTACCAAATACATTATTATAGGTGAACATAATTATGCAATAAGTAATATAATTAATTAACATTTATGGATAAAACATGACAAAACTTGAAAGACATAAATAACGAAAAAGGAAATTGCGAAACGTGATTCTATAACACAAATAATTGTTAGTATAGAATGAACCTTAGACTGGATGAACCTTAGACTGGATTGTTAAACAAAACAATTCGCCATGCTAACAAGCTGTATCCTCTAAAGATAACATGAATGTAAATTCCTAAGCCTTGCTTTGTCACAAGCAAACACATCATATGACTCCTTATTAACTTGAATTATTTCTATACATAATAACCCCAAAATAAATATAATACAAAACTAAAACATGAATAGGAACAAAAACGCATGAGTTTATGGTAAGTTTCATACACTATTAGCTTACAGAATAAAACCAAAACCCAATTTCATATTTTAATTGCCTTCAGATATTGATGAATGTACAGCTAATACCGATGACTGTCATGTCCATGCTACCTGTACAAATACTTTCGGGTCGTTCACGTGTGCTTGCAATACTGGATACAATGTCGATGGAGTGAACTGTACAGGTAAAGATATTTTAGCCTGTTTACCTCAAATCAATTGTCATCAGCCCTTAGTTTAATTGATTTTGTTCATTATGTATTATGTCGTTTTTCTCCTTCGGTCTTCTGTGTACCACACCGAACTATCGTTTCTTCCTCGTCGATTTCCGATTTTTCTCATTTGCATATTTATTACACGATCGTATTATCATATATATATATCATGTCTTAAGCATGTTTGAGTTATTCACTAAAAAATTGGTAATTAGTTGTACAATTAACAAATCGGGTACTTACAATCTTGATGCTGAACATTGCATTGTGGAATCTGACAATGTTAGAGTTGTGTACTACATATAAATAACACAAAAATGAAATATTGTCAACACATTACGCTTCTCTCTGGTAATTTACTGTATATCCGTTCCAGAGAGAGTGAAAGAATCTGGATAATTGGTAACTGTTCGACACTATTACTATCGAGCCGAAGGTTCGAACAGAAGCTATTGGGGTCTCCCTTCGTCATTCTCTTCCGTCCGTCCGGCGTTAGATTTTCCTTTAATCTACTTTTTTTGAGAAACTTTATCAATCTATTTGTCATACCTTTCTTATTCTTTTCGTAGTTTACTGTGTAAATGCAAATCAAACATTTTTTAATAAATCATTTGACTTCCCTTTTTATTTATTTGCAGATATTAATGAATGTACTGATAATTCACACAACTGTAGTGCACATGCCAATTGTACAAATACTGTTGGATCTTTTACGTGTGCCTGCGATATTGGCTACACTGGCGATGGAGCAAATTGTACAGGTGAAAATATTGTCGTCTTTTTTTTATAATATGGTTTAAATACTGATAAAAGAGATCGATTGGGATCAAACAAACACAACCAAGAGAATGAAGTAGCAGAGTCGGTTTACTGAGTCTGTTAATGAGAGATAATGTAGGACGCAACATCTATCACGCCCCTGGCACCGGCATAGGCGGTATTCTGATTGAAAACAACCTACATTGGGCTCGTTGATCCCAAAGGACCAGTAAAAAACCACTAATGGTTCGCAGTAAGGGGACAGTTTATACAGCCGCCACAATGCACTAAACGAACACTAGTGTGAATTTTAATAAATACTGATAAAAGAGATCCTTTGGAAGCAACAAACAAAACCAAGAGAATAGAGTAGCAGACTCGTTTTTATTGAGTCTGTTCATAAGACGTAATGTAGGACGCAATACCTGATGTTACTAATTTTAGGTCTTACAACGTTTGAGTAAATGACTATATGTGTATCCTTGACACAAAAATATATCAAATCAAATGTTCTCCGCCCTAAATGTGTGGCATTCATACAAACAAGATAACACTGTATACACTTGAATTATTTTATGTTGTTGACTTCATTTCAAAATGGTTTGCTTTTAACAAAAGGAATAGAAACGAAAATGCAAGATGTTAGTGTCTTTTATTAGTAATGCTGTCTAAGCCCTGCTATTGTAACATGCAAACACATCAGATGACTCTTTATTAATTTGAATTATTTCCAGTTAAAGACATTTTCTATAGTTTTTTCTGCATAACAGATTTTCTTTAAACTTTTTGTACATTAAGTCTGTTATATATATAGACAGAAAAGGCAAAAATAATGGTAGGTCACCATGCTTGTTAAAATTTTAAAAAATAATTGGTAATGCCACCGTCATGTCAATCTGTCCAAAAAGTTGAACAAGTCCATGAAATAGCTAAATAAGATATTTTTGAAGTCTAATCATTTATTCATTGGACACAATTCTGCTAAAATTGTATTAAAATAAAGAACATTTAATTACAATAACATTTAAAGCTCATCTTTATGTAAAACTTATATTTTTTTACAAAATCTGTTGAGACCATTACCACAATTTATGCACAAATTAGCCCATAATGATACAATTTCCTTTTTTTTTGTATGTTCCCAATAACAGAATTTTCTTAAACTTTGTAAGCACATAGTTTAACATATATAAAAACAAAATGTACAATAAAAATGATAGGTCTTTATGCTTGTTTAGAAAAAGAACTTGAAACCCTACCCGTTTGCTAAAAGGCCAAGTTTTTTATGAAATTATATAGAAATGGTATATTTTCCTTTTTTGTTATGTTCCTAATTACAGAATTTGTTCAAACTTCCTTGGCACTTTTTTGAACATATATTTAGGCTTTATATTCAATTAAATTGATAAGTCACCATGCATATTGAGATTTAATATTGGTTTTTGGAACCATACCATTTTGCTTAAATTGTTTAATTTTGTTGGAATGTTTACAAAATGCTAAATTTTCCTATTTTATGTATCTAATAATAGGCCTTTATTTAATTAAAGACAATACAAAAAATAAAAAAAATAAATAAAGAAATTAAATAAAAAAAAAAAAAAAAAAAAAAAAAAAAAAAAAAAAAAATCAAATGCGGTTAGAGTTATTTTCATATATATATTACGGTATAGGCAAATCGCCATTTTATTTTAATTAATCTGAAACGATTTAAGGACATGTTCGGCCATCTTCTTAAAAAAACAATCCTAAATCGGTGACATAAAGTCAAGTGAATTTTTCAACCAAATACATGTTTTATCCATAAGCTATGTCCACCATATAGTACATGACATTAATTCAACACTATTAATATGAATACAATATTAGAAAGAATACTTATATGGCAGACATTGTGCGATTTCTATTGGAAAAGTTCGGTACAATTTTACTCGAAGTTGTATTGTTTTATATTGTATTGTTTTATGTGAAATAAATTGGTCCATGGAATAATCAATTTACCCAGCGAGTACAGAAGAGACATCATTTCTGAATAAAATAAGCAATTTTATCAAAACATCCAAATTTCGAAATGTATTCATACATCATCTGTCTGTCTGTCTGTCAGTCCATCCGTCCATCTCTCTGTCCGTCCGTCCGTCCGTCCGTGCGTCCGTCCAACCATCCATCCATCCAGCCAGCCAGCTATCCATCCAGCCTCCTATCAATCGTAACTTCTTTCTTTCTTCTTTCTTTCTTTTCTTTCTTTCTTTCTTTCTTTCTTTCTTTCTCTTTTTTCTTTCTTTCTTTCTTTCTTTCTTTCTTTCTTTCTTTCTTTTTTTCTTTCTTTCTTGCATTACTCAATGTAAGTATTACATGGCCGTATATAATTTTCAAATAAACAGTTTTCCCTCTGCAATTTTTTCCTAAAATATACAAAACATATTCTAAGATATCTACAGTTTTGTTTGCATGAATTCAGAATGTATTTGGTAAGCATATACTGGTCCAATACAGGATCATTACAATATGTAGAGAACTAAATTAAATATGCAAGCGAATACCTAGTGCTACATGCCATCCAAGTGACAATCCAACTTTTTAAGTCATTAAGTAAATTATCACAAGTACTCTCTTCCAACCGGTCCAACCAACGGTCGAATACATAGACCCTGTTGAGTCAATTTTCCTCTGCGATCTGGGCAGTTTCTACATACTGTCAGTGGAGGTTGCTGCCATGGCAGCACCAGTCTTGTGTGCAGTGCAACCAGAGTAATCAGGATTTAACAGAGACAATACTCTCTTCAGTACGGATGAAAATATGTCTGTGTCTAACCTTACATTTTGAAAATTAAATTTCTTGCCATTCTGATCATGGCGGGGATTTCTTTATTTACACTGTCCAGTTTTAATGGGATGACAGAAGGGTAAGTGTGAGGTTTGGTACACCCTAGACAGGTTTAAACCCCCAGTGGCCTACTTTGCCACTGCCCGTTCCAAGGCGGTAGCCCTATTGTCAACCCTATTGTGTTTGTGATGTCGTTTGCATTTATTATTACTTTTGCCTTCTTGTTTGTCTGTTTGCGTGTTTGTTTCTGTGTTTTGTGGTTGATTGTCCTCCTTGAATGCTACTTTCCCTGTCCGATCATTTTATATTTCTTTGTATATATCAATTTTTATTCAGATACCATAAAATATAAATATATTCTACTGGTGAATAGATATTTCGAACGTAAAACATACATTGAATCATCAATGAATTACCTAAATTAAGTCAGTAATGGTATGTCACGGACTATTAAACCGGAGAAATAACAATAGTGCGTGTTATCTGCAGTGATCGTATATACAGACAATAACAACATAATTGTATTCATCGTTTGCATAGTACAGTGTAAGTTAACATGATCTTACCAAATACATTATTATGGGTGAACAGAATTATGCAATAAGTATTATAATTAATATACATTTATGGATAAAACATGACGAAACTTAAAAGACATAAATAACGAAAAGAGAAATAACGAAACGTGATTCTATAACACAAATAATTGTTAGTATAGAATGAACCTTAGACTGGATTGTTAAATAAAACAATTCGCCATGCTAACAAGCTGTAGCCTCTAAAGATAACATGAATACAAATTCCTAAGCCCCTGTTTTGTCACAAGCAAACACATCATATGACTCCTTATTAACTTGAATTATTTCTATAACTAATTACCCCAAAATAAATATAATACAAAACTAAAATATGAATAGGAACAAAAACGCATGAGTTTATGGTTAGTTTCATATACTATTAGCTTACAGTATAGCTTTCTTCTGCAGAAAATGTGAAGCGGAGAATTGATTGTTTTTGTCCGCTGTTTTTCATTACTATTCAATATTATTCATGGCAGGTTCAATATAATTTAATCGATCACAATCTGGACAAGCTGTATCATTTCGAGCATATATAATTCATTCAATTATTTTTCTACCGACAAAAAGCGCCGCGTCATATATATATCCTTACATATTATATCCCCATACAATATATATCCTTACATAAAAGGTACGGGAAAATAAAATGTAAGGCTAGATAGGTTGTGGGGACATAATATGTCAAGATGTATAGTATATGCAAACATAATATGTAAGGATATATAGCTTATGGGAATATAATAAATCATGTAAGGATATATAGGGTATGGGGACTTATAGGGTATGTGGACCTACTATGTAAGAATATAAAGGGTACTGTAAGGTTATAGATGGTATAGAAATATTTGTTAATGTGTGTTCATCATTGTTTAATTGTCTTAAGGTTATAGAGGTTATAGGAATATTTGTTAAGGTGCGTTCATCATTGTTTAATATTATTTTCATTAGTTAATACAACCCCACAGTTTATTGTTATTAAATGTTATATTTGTTACAACAAATAATTTGACGTTACCATTATTATTAAATTAAAATACTGTATTGTTAAACTCTCTTTTTAGCTGTTGCGGCCATCTTGCATTTCATTTCATCGCCATGTTTACTTAGGATCAACTAGAATTCAAGAGCAACACTCCTTTGACGTTTCATGAAAATGCATCAAGTACTTTCAGACGGGTAGTCGCCACAATATAAAGTTTTGTTTACACTTGTAGATGCATATTATACAATTTTGACGGAATTTTATATTGGCCTTAGTGCAATGCAGATGTATTTCAAAAAAAAAAGTACGGGTAAAAAAATATAGTATGAATGCTTTATAGAGAAAATAAGGACACTATAAGATTTTAGTGGAAAATAAATAAATACATGTAAAAATTATGTTTTTCAAAACATGGTGTACAGCCCACATATACAATCACTGTGCAGACAAAATGCGTCCCTTGTTCAGAGCAAATGCGGACAAAAAATGTGCGCGGACAAAAAGCATCACTTTTTTCAGATTATGTGCGGACATAAGGCGCTGCAGACAAATAGCGCCGCGCGGATAAAAAGATGAGATGTTATATTTTACAATTTGACAATGCCATCATACAATTTATAATGCGTTAATTCAGTTTATGTAGCATAATATTAAATAACTATAAATGTATATCACACACACAAATAGTTCAGGTTCACCCATTTTTGGCAAACATGTTTAATTATGTACTCTAATTATTTTGAATATGTTGTTAACGGAATAATAGAAATATTTACTTAATTGTTCCAAACTATGTTTAGATTGCTTTGACATGAGAGAATCCAATTTATTAACTGTTGGCAATCTGTTGAATTTTATTTCAAAATTAGAGTAATACACGAGTACTAAACATTGACTCTAGCTCTTTTTGGAGATATATGGAAATGACACTTTCGAGGTAGAGACAAGGAGAAAAAAACACAACAGAGGGTGAATTCAACTCATTTTTTCATGCATCAAACGATTTATTAAAAAAATTGGGGAATGTAATTCCAATTATATGTGTTCAAACCATGTTCCTGTTGCAAAAATATTGCCAATTTTTTTTTAATTTTACGCCTAGGTCTTTTATAAGTGTGGGAGGTCTGTGTGTTTTCTTCGACAGATCGCACTTTGCTGTGCATATTTGTATTTATTCATGAGTCAGATGTGTGTATAAGTGGAAATGAAAAGCCCATCATATAATCATTACACAGTATTATAATTTAATATGAGAAATACTATACACCACCTGCACTGCTGTGACTAAACGAAGAGTATAAGGCGGAGAATTTCCTGATATGCAGGCGTGCGATAAAAATAATTATAATTGAAAATAGCATTACTCATTAAGTGTATATTGTACCTTGGTCGCATGCATCTCCAGTCCATCCAGTTGGGCATCCGCATGTGTCAGGCGCAATACAGACTTTTGACGATGTGCATGTTGATGTACAAACAGCTTAAAAGAAATAAAAACAAACATATGAGTAGATGCATTTATATGGAACATGGAAACGCGTCAGCTCTTTAAAGTAACTATTTCTTGATACTTAAATTGGCAAATGCTAAATCTCTGTTTATGAATGTCGTCTGAAGTTCTACTGTTTATTTTTTAAATATGTGTCAATTAAATAAATAAATGCACAACATACAATATACAAGCTGGTACATACATGTACTCTTGATAAGGCAACGAACAGAGACTATAAAGATAGCAACAAAAAATGCAAAAACTTAATTTTTATATCCTTCGAAACTAAATATAATTCTGCAATTGTATTATGTTTAATATCATTTTAAGTTAGTGGAAAGAGTATGTTCGAAAAAAGTTATCATTTCAGTCAAAAGAGAGGTCATTTATTTATTAAAATTACGAAATTTGGAACATTTGGAGTAACAATCGTTTGTGAACACATTTCAGCGGCTTTTAAACAATGACAGAATGTTGGCAGTTCTTGTCAATGCCAAACATTGAATTTGTTCAAAGCAATACGTGTGTATAGTGAAATAAGTTGTTTTTAATATATGTGAGGTAATTCTGATACTTTGTTTAGAAAATAATAAAATATCACAATTTCCTAAAAATCATATCTTTACGTAGTATTTCTAATATCTACAAACAATTATATCAATATTCAGATGTTTAAACTCTGTCCCTAAAATGTCGTGCTAAACTTCTTTTGTTCAGTATGATAGCAATTAACCCTTAACCCGTTAATCACGACTATAATAGCGTCCATTGTAAACCCAGAGTAACTCGCAGGCTGATCAGGGTTTACAATGAAGAAGATTGGAAAAGGTTAGAGGAAAATTTAGGCATATGGGCAAGGAAATGGGGCATGAGGTTTCGGCCCAGCAAGTGTAACATGATGTCACTTTCTAGGAATAGTTCAAAGAACAATGGTGGAACTTATTCCCCAGAATGCTCCGTTTTGGAGAGTGTCTCTAGTGTCAAGAATCATGGTGTTACTATATCAGAAGAATTAAGGTGGAATACACACATAGGGAATGTTTGCATCAGAGCAAATTGAACCGTAGGTCTACTCAAAAGAAATTCATCTAGTTGTCTCCGCAATGTTAAGGAGGCTGCATATAAAGGTTTGATCACACAGATCTTAGAGTATGCATATGCGGTATGGGACCCTCATCGTATAGGTTTAGGAGGCGCTGGGAAGGGTACAGAAGCGAGCAACTTGTGTTGTGCGATTGTTGTTGTCCAATTATCGTTATGATCCTGGTAGCATGGTATTCGTAATGAGCTAGGATGGACACCACTAAAGGAACGTAGGAAGGAATCACGCTTGATCCTCCTATATAAAAGGCATGCCAAACATTCCCACAAAAGTAGCCCAACAAGGCATTTTCTTGATGAGAAAATTTCAAATGCAATGGCATTAATTTTCAATCAAGTTTCGGAAAAAAATAAATGTGTTGTACCACTTACGCGGCACACATGAACACATCAAAATGGACTAGATATATTAATAACATGTGTTACTCCCTGAAAAAAACCGTAGTAAGTGAGCTGAAGATGAGATTTCCAAGCTGAAGTATATGATAGAATAAAAAATGCTAAAAATCTCGGGCTGATATGGTGTCTCAGGCCTGATATAGGGTGTGATATGAAAATACACATTTTATTTATTATTTTCTCTATAAATGACACTCCATCTCA
Source organism: Cyrtodaria siliqua (assembly GCA_037043455.1). NCBI lineage: Eukaryota > Metazoa > Mollusca > Bivalvia > Adapedonta > Hiatellidae > Cyrtodaria > Cyrtodaria siliqua. The sequence goes on along the minus strand of JAWPHD010002360.1, from coordinate 201,116 downwards.
GGAGCATACTATTTTTTATATATGATTAAGTAGAGAATAAAACGTTAGTACCATACACATAAACCTATTCAGATGAGGTGTTTATCCCATTTCGAGTTCCATGAACGTTATGCGTTAACGGGAATATATTTAAGTTCCTAAATGTCTTCCTGTAACCTCCCATGTATATATAAAAGTGTATTGATCACTGATTTAACGGTTAATTTAAATAACAGGTCGCAGTGTGTTGTAGTTGCTAGTACAATAAGTACGATAAGTTTTTGCATTTTTTGTTACTAACTTTATATATCTAAGGATATATAGGGTACGGGGATATAATATGTAAGGATATAGAGGGTACGGGGACTTAGAATGTACAGATATATAGGCACATAATATGTAAGGATATAGAGAGTACGGTGACATATATTTAAGGATATATAGGGTACGGGAACATAATATTTAAGAATATATAGGGTACGGTGACATAATATATAAGGATATAGAGGGTATAGGGACATACTATGTAAGGATATAGAGAGTACGGGGACATGCTATGTAAGGATATATAGGGTATGGGGACATAATATGTAAGGATATACAGGTTACTGGGATATACTATGTAAGGATATAGAGGGTATGGGACACAGTAAATAAGGATATGGAGAGTACGGGGACATAATATGTAAGGATATATATATTGTATGGGGACATAATATGTAAGGAACAAATAAAAATCGACCTAACAATTGAAGTCTTTTAAAGTGCCATTGCTAAAGAAATGTTGAGTGTCTACTATAAATGACTGATTTTGTAAATTCGTTAGTGTGTGGCTCTTTGTAGAACGACTGCATGTCATAGAGTGACATGTACAAGCATATCAATATTGTCCTCCGTACTATAGAGGTACTGTAAAAAGGCTAGCAAAACAACTTCGTTTGTGTCAATGAATGACAGTGATATACTAGCAATATTATCATTTATGTCATATAGTGACAACGGCAACACTATCCTTATAATCCTTCATGTCCGAGTGATAATTTTACAAATAACCATGCCATGTATATAAGTATATGGAGAGTACGGGGATATAATATGTAAGAATATATATTGGGTATGTGGACATACTATGTAAGGATACATGCTGGCTGGGTTATAGGGTGCATCGTCGTCTCTGACATCTCTACATATTTATTTATTTTTAATTTCAATAACCAGATTAATGGTGATCCATTTATTCACCCCGTAATAGGTTTGTAATGATCAGGGTGGGCCATTCCTCAACAAACCTTACATAAATAACATGTAATATGCATCAAATTATTTTGTAAACTAAATGAGGGGAAATTATAATCAAGTGAATAAATTCACATAGTAATCAGAGACAGTGTACATGGGGAGGTTTTCTATATTATATTATATAGGTAGTACATATAATGAAAACATTTCAGTATTAATTGTTCCAATCATATTAGATTTATTTTTATCACGGACTTTATTTACACGTGACTTTGTAACCTTATTATTGGTCATATCTTTGTCACTTTGTCATTGACTCAAAAGATACATGAATTTGTGTTTCGTCTATGGACATTACATGCATTTTAAGTGCTATGTTCGTCTTCATCATCGTGCAAACATTTATTTATCGGGTTTACCACAAGGCATTGTGCTAGGTCCTGTACTTTTGTCGCTGTACATAAATGATATGACTAAGGGTATTCAGTCAGAAATTCGGCCGATGATTGTGTGTGTTATAGACCCATTAACACACTGCTACTGATAGATAGCATTCATTTTGAAGATAATACAATTGAAAATAGCATTACTCATTAAAGAAAAGCAGCTTTATTATTAAAATCGAAAAAAAGCAAACCCGATGGGAACATGATTACATTGTAATCAAGATGACTTTATAATCAAAGGAAGTCTCTGTTCGTTACCTTATCAAGAGTACATGTATGTACAAACTTGTATATTGTATATTGTGCATTTATGTATTTAATTGACACATATTTATGATATAAAATAAACAGTAAAACTTCAGACGATATTCATAAACAGCGATTTAGCATTTGCCAATTTAAGTATCAAGAAATTGTTACTTTAAAGAGCTGACGCGTTTCCATGCTCCATATAAATGCATATATTCATATGTTTGTTTTTATTTCTTTTAAGCTGTTTGTACATCAACATGCACATCGCCAAAAGTCTGTATTGCTCCTGACACATGCGGATGCCCAATTGGATGGACTGGAGATGCATGCGACCATATACTATTCGCTAGCACAGATTCGTATACATATAGTTTCATCCCAAGCACAAAAGAGATTGGAATGCAATCCAAGCATCAGTTATCGCCTTTGCCGAATGCAGCCCAAACCAGGTCGCTTCATTTGTCAAACTGCTCAAGTCTGACCAATCTCTTCCCGTTAACGCATGTGTGGTACTTTACATACCTTCTGACGTTGCACATTAACAGATCAAGATCAAGATTTATATTGTCTATGACAATTTAGTTTATCACTGTAAAATATACACCAAATACCTCAGCATTGACGCTAGCTCCGGGTCATTGACCCTAGCTCCGGATCTTTGCCTCTATCTCTTACACAAAAAGGACGATAAATTCGCTATACACTGTTTTCTCGTGTTAAATTATAATACTGTATGGGCCTTTCATCTCCACGTATACACACATCTGACCTCATGAATAAATACAAATATGCACCGAAATGTGCGATCTGTGAAAAAAAACATACAGAACTCCCACACTTATAACAGACCAAGGCGTAAAATTAAACAATAATTGGCAATACTTTTGCAACATGAACACATATAATTGGAATAGCATTCCCCTCTGTTGTGTTTTTTGGCCTTGCCTCTACCTCGGAAGTGCCATTGACTCTCGTTTCCATATATCTCCAAAAAGAACTAGAGTCAATGTTTACTACCCGTGTAATATACATGGTAATTATATACCCTTATAAATTCTGTCTTAAGCCAATTAGTGATTTGTCGAATATCCGATTTATCTTAAGAATTCCTTCAACACTTCTACAAACGTAACCCTTAAATTATTCTTTGAACGCTTTAAATTATTCAAACATTGTGTCTAATTTCTGGATTAACCGAACATTAAATAACAACTGCTACAAACTCACGTTTCTTTTAATTTCACTTCGACCATTTTTTTATTATTTCGGATTTATTATTAAGAAGTATATTAAGATATTCTGTTTGATCTCATCATAAACCTAAATAAACTCCAATGGTCACATATTAGTAAACTATACAATTTTAAAAAATAATGATCAGAACACCTTAAATGTTAATAACCTTAAATGTTAATTACATATACGATAAATGCTCATTTTTAAGAGCACACTTTACTATTATTTAATAAAAGATTAACAATAATAAAATAAGAACAGCATGCATATTCAAAAAAAGGACTTAATAGTTTGGGGGCCAGGTGTTCCGAACCAAATACCGCGGCTATAAAACAAAACAATTTCGCATGTATATATAGCGTCTTATAACTTTGCCAATTGTATACGATTTTAATTATCCTTACAGCTGTAGAAGGTAGTTATCATCAGCTAAATAAATATATATATAAGGTTATTCCTCACAGTTTTGAAACGTAGTTATCTTCAGACCAATAAAGAGATCAAATTATTACAGATAAAAACTGTATTTAATAATTCCGAGAGGGGGCCAGGTGTTTTCCTCCATCAAAATAGGTCGAATTTGTGCTTCTAATGGATGTATGTGATTAAATCACTTATTTTGCGTCCTAATTTAAATATCTTTAAATATCTTTAATGTTTTCGAAAGTACATCTTCGACGCTTTCTAATGCTATATCGGTTTACTATTTCTGTTAAATAATATAGATGCTATTCTGGGGGCCAGGTGGTCTTTTTTTCTTTACTCCTAATATAGAAAGAGGCCAACATATAAACTCGTCCCAGACTATATCTCGAAGCCGAAAAGTCGCAAACAAGAAGGCGAAAAGTCTCAAACCCGAAAAGTCGCAAACCCGAAAAGTCGCAAACCTGAGATTTTGGACGAAATTTCGGGGCGAAAAGACTAGATATTATAAATTCGGGTTTGCGATTTCGCGAGTCCTGAGTTTAGCATTGTAACCTGCACATGTGTCGACGGTTATACTGATGTCATCTGTAGAACCAGTAAGTGATTATGCTAAATAAAATATAGATGTATTGCAACAATGCTCTTAATATGGTTTAGCTGTACCGTGGCCAATATATATTGAAATAACCAAGATGTTTGTAAACAAAGGATTACATGTAATAATAAGTAAAATACCCTAGCGGTCACTTTCCAATTACTTTAGTATTACAAAAAACATTGTCAATTTAGATTGGAACACATTTGTTTTTATTTCAGACATCGATGAGTGCAGCTTTAATCCATGTGAGAATGGCGGTACTTGCATGGATGGTGTTAACGAGTATACCTGTACATGTGTCGACGGTTATACTGATGTGAACTGTAGAACCGGTAAGTGATTATGCTAAATGAAATATAGATGTATTGCAACAATGCTATAATATGGAATAACTCTTCTGAGGCCATAATACATAACCCTGACAGACGATATTAATATATACACTGCAGTTAAATTTTTAATCCGGAATGTTTGTTTACATTGCTACACTCCGGACATTACTATCAACATTTTTTTTCACTACAAATACTAATAATCTTTAATTCAAATAATCCTGATCTTTGTAAACAAAGTCTGTTTGTATTTCTAAATAATGTATCAGATTATTGGCTAGAAATACAGATAACAATATCAAAACTCCCTGGCGGTCACTTTCCAAGTAATCGATTATTTAAAATATCATTGGCAAGTTTAGATTGGAACAAATTTGTTTATTATTTCAGACACCGATGAGTGCAGCTCTAATCCGTGTGAGAATGGCGGTACTTGTATGGATGGCGTTAACGCGTATACCTGTACATGTGTCGACGGTTATACAGATATTAACTGTAGAACCAGTAAGTGATTATACTAAATAATATATATATATACTTAACGGCTTTTCTAACTCCAAACTTTTATTTTTGAAATATCTCTTTTATTTAACGCAACAATTTTATGATTTTCGTCTGCTGTCATTGTACATGATGATAAACATTTTGCCATGAATGAAGTTGACCGTAAACCAGTCTAACTACCTGAATCGAGATGCACGTGCATTTCGTGTTTTTTGTCTCTTGTCACTTATATAAAAGAGGTACACCTACAGAATTGATACAAATGTATTGTGTTGTAATTTACATGTCGGAAAAACAGTTGATCAATTTCCTGTTTTTCCGACATGTAAATTAAAACACAATACATTTGTATCAATTCTGTAGGTGTTTCTCTTTTATATAAGTGACAAGAGACAAAAAACACGAAATGCACGTGCATCTTTGTGAAGGCTGCTTCACTGCGCATGTCCCTTCTCTTTGTAGCGTTGACGATTCTTTTCTCCAAGTACCCTAACCTAAGTCTATTTACAGTTTCTGGTAATACCATTCTATAAATCTTATTATTGAATTAATAATAAAGGAAAGATTGCAACGGCCTCAATACTATTAAACAGGGTTAAAAAGATCGTTCTAAGTTACATGGACTTTTCAGATCCTACAGTATTCTGAAATCCGAACATCACGATTTGTGATTTTTAACATACTCTGTTTATAGATCAGAAGCTTTTTATTTATAAAACCAAACATGTTTGAACTAAAATTACGAAAACAAGCATTTGTATGTGTTTTTATTTGATAAAATACAATAAATAAGAATATTCGTAAATGGCCCCTCCGTTTCGGAATTCGTAATTGGTTGGTTCTTCGCAAACGGCGTATAACATCTACACCATCACATAGTGCGCACAGTATTTAAATAAAGTGTACTTGGACTACAAAACAAGACTGTATAAGGCGTTAATAATCATATTGATTAATGCTAATGATTGATACAACAAAAAACAGCCAAGTCGTCTAGTTTATCTGAATAAATTATTCCATAAACAATAATTCAATCGAGCGTAGCATGGGGTCCTAGTTTAGTGCATATGCGCCTTGCATATACAACTGAAACACAGTTTCATGGTATTAATAGTATTTGTAGCGACAAATTAAATTTAGGAAAAAAACAAGTTTTCAAGATTTCCTCCAGACCCTGTAAATACCGTTTACGAGAGAACGTATATTTATTTTTGAATTGTTTTAGTAACAATTGGCACATCATCCTGTACAAGTACTAGTGACTGCGGTGGAATCGCCAATGTAGAATGTGACATAGGTTCAAGCCCTTCAGTTTGTGTCTGCATGAGCGGTTATGTGAAAGCGACTTCTACGGAAACGTGTGCAGCAGGTACTAGTTTTAAAACAAACGATTCATCTAAAAGCGTATACAATTGCGTGTTCCAGATAGTTCTCTCTAGAAACATACGAGGGCATGCTGCACTTCAGTTTCATAGGAAATGTTCATATGCATTAAAAACAAAAGTTCGCATAATACCTTCAGCCTAATTATTGTTTATGAACATATTCGGCCTGAAAAACACGACGACTCGGCCGTATTGTGTTAAAAATCATCAATACTAACTAAAACTGTATCTACACCATCAATTAGTGCGCACAGTATTGAAATAAAGTCTACTTTGACTACAAAACAAGACTGTTCCACGTGTTAAGAAACATATTGATTAATGTTAATAATTGATACAACAAAAAACAGCCAAGTCGTTAACTTTATCTTAATAAATTATTTCATAAACAATAATTCAATCGGGCGTAGCATGGGGTCCTAGTTTAGTGCATATGCGCATTGCATATAAAACTGAAACACAGTTTCATGGTGTTATTAGTATTTGTAGCGACAAATTAAATTCAGAAAACAAATAAGTTTCCACGATCTCCTCCAATCCCTTTACGAGAGAACGTATATGTATTTTTGAAATGTTTTAGTAACAATTCTCGCATCAACCTGTACAAGTACTAGTGACTGCGGTGGCATCGACAATGTAGAATGTGACACAGGTGCAAGCCCTTCAGTTTGTGTCTGTATGAGCGGTTATGTGAAAGCGACTTCTACGGAAACGTGTGCAGCAGGTACTAGTTTTAAAACAAACGATTCATCTAAAAGCGTATATCATTGCGTGTTCCAGATAGTTCTGTCTAGAAATATACGAGGGCATGCTGCACTTCAGTTTCATAGGAAATGTACTTATGCATTAAAAACAAAAGTTCGCATGATACCTTCAGCCTAATTATCGTTTATGAACATATTCGGCCTGAAAAACACGACAACTCGGCCGGAAGTGTTGATAAGTAATCAATATTAACTAAAACTGTGTCTACACCATCACTTAGAGCGCACAGTATTTAAATAAAGTGTACTTCGACTACAAAACAAGACTGTATAAGGCGTTAAGAATCATATTGGTTAATGCTAATGATTGATACAACAAAAAACAGCCAAGTCGTCTAGTTTATCTGAATAAATTATTTCATAAACAATAATTCAATCGAGCGCAGCATGGGGTCCTAGTTTAGTGCATATACGGATTGCATATACAACTGAAATACAGTTTCATGGTATTAATAGTATTTGTAGCGACAAATTAAATTGAGGAAACAAATAAGTTTTCAAGATCTCCTGAAGTCCCTGTAAATATCGTTTACGAGAGAACGTATATCTATTTTTGAATTGATTTAGTAACAATTGGCACATCATCCTATACAAGTACTAGTGACTGCGGTGGCATCGCCAATGTAGAATGTGACACAGGTTCAAGCCCTTCAGTTTGTGTCTGCATGAGCGGTTATGTGAAAGCGACTTCTACGGAAACGTGTGCAGCAGATACTAGTTTTAAAACAAACGATTCATCTGAAAAGCGTATACAATTGCGTGTTCCAGATAGTTCTCTCTAGAAACATATGAGGGCATGCTGCACTTCGGTTTCATAGGAAATGTTCATATGCATTAAACACAAAAGTTCGCATAATACCTTCAGCCTAATTATTGTTTATGAACATATTCGGCCTGAAAAACACGATGACTCGGCCGGATTGTGTTAATAAATCATCAATATTAACTAAAACTGTATCTACACCATCACTTAGTACGCATAGTATTTAAATAAAATCTGCTTCGACTAAAAAACAAGACCGTTCGACGCGTTAAGAAACATATTGATTAATGTTAATGATTGATAGATCAAAAAACAGCAAAGTCGTTTACTTTATCTTAATAAATTATTTCATAAACAATACTTCAATCGGGCGTAGCATGGGGTCCTAGTTTAGTGCATATGCGCATTGCATATAAAATTGAAACACAGTTTCATGGTGCTATTAGTATTTGTAGCGACAAATTAAATTCAGAAAACAAATAAGTTTCCACGATCTCCTCCAGTGCCTTTACGAGAGAACGTATATGTATTTTTGAATTGTTTTAGTAACAATTGGCTCATCAACCTGTACAAGTACTAGTGACTGCGGTGGCATCGACAATGTAGAATGTGACACAGGTTCAAGCCCTTCAGTTTGTGTCTGCATGAGCGGTTATGTGAAAGCGACTTCTACGGAAACGTGTGCAGCAGGTACTAGTTATAAAACAAACGATTCATCTAAAAGCGTATACAACTGCGTGTTCCAGATAGTTCTCTCTAGAAATATACTAGGGCATGCTGCACTTCAGTTTCATAGGAAAATTTCATATGCATTAAAAACAAAAGTTCGCATAATACCTTCAGCCTAATTATTGTTTATTTACATATGCGGCATGAAAAACACGACAACTTGGCCGGAAAGTGTTGATAAGTCATCAATATTAACTAAAACTGTGTCTACACCATCACTTAGTGCGGACAGTATTTAAATAAAGTGTACTTCGACTACAAAACAAGACTGTATAAGGCGTTAAGAATCATATTGGTTAATGCTAATGATTGATACAACAAAAAACAGCCAAGTCGACTAGTTTATCTGAATAAATCATTTCATAAACAGTAATTCAATCGAGCGTAGCATGGAGTCCTAGTTTAGTGCATATGCGCATTGCATATACATCTGAAATACAGTTTCATGGTATTAATAGTATTTGTAGCTACACATTAAATTTAGGAAACAAATAAGTTTTCAAGATCTCCTCCAGTCCCTGTAAATACCGTTTACGAGAGAACGTATATTAATTTTTGAATTGTTTTAGTAACAATTGGCACATCATCCTGTACAAGTACTAGTGACTGCGGTGGCATCGACAATGTAGAATGTGACACAGGTTCAAGCCCTTCAGTTTGTGTCTGCATGAGCGGTTATGTGAAAGCGACTTCTACGGAAACGTGTGCAGCAGGTACTAGTTTTAAAACAAACGATTCATCTAAAAGCGTATACAATTGCGTGTTCCAGGTAGTTCTCTCTAGAAACATACGAGGGCATGCTGCACTTCATAGGAAATGTTCATATGCATTAAAAACAAAAGTTCGCATAATACCTTCAGCCTAATTATTGTTTATGAACATATTCGGCCTGAAAAACACGACGACTCGGCCGGATTTTGTTAATAAACAATCAATATTATCTTAAACTGTATCTACACCATCACTTAGTACGCATAGTATTAAAATAAAATCTACTTCGACTACAAAACAAGACTGTATAAGGCGTTAAGAATCATATTGGTTAATGCTAATGATTGATACAACAAAAAACAGCCAAGTCGTCTAGTTTATCTGAATAAATTATTTCATCAACAATAATTCAATCGAGCGTAGCATGGGGTCCTAGTTTAGTGCATATGCGGATTGCATATACAACTGAAACACAGTTTCATGGTGTTATCAGTATTTGTAGCGACAAATTAAATTCAGAAAACAAATAAGTTTCCACGATCTCCTCCAGTGCCTTTACGAGAGAACGTATATGTATTTTTGAATTGTTTTAGTAACAATTGGCGCATCAACCTGTACAAGTACTAGTGACTGCGGTGGCATCGACAAGGTAGAATGTGACACAGGTTCAAGCCCTTCAGTTTGTGTCTGCATGAGTGGTTATGTGAAAGCGACTTCTACGGAAACGTGTGCAGCAGGTACTAGTTTTAAAACAAACGATTCATCTAAAAGCGTATATCATAGCGTGTTCCCGATAGTTCTGACTAGAAACATACGAGGGCATGCTTCACTACAGTTTCATAGGAAATGTACTTATGCATTAAAAACAAAAGTTCGCATAATACCTTCAGCCTAATTATTGTTTATGAACATATTCGGCCTGAAAAACACGACGACTCGGCCGGATTTTGTTAATAAACAATCAGTATTATCTAAAACTGTATCTACACCATCACTTAGTACGCATAGTATTAAAATAAAATCTACTTCGACTACAAAACAAGACTGTTCGAAGCGTTAAGAAAAATATTGATTAATGTTAATGATTGATACATCAAAAACAGCAAAGTCGTTTACTTTATCTTAATAAATTATTTCATAAACAATAATTCAATCGGGCGTAGCATGGGGTCCTAGTTTAGTGCATATGCGCATTGCATATAAAATTGAAACACAGTTTCATGGTGTTATTAGTATTTGTAGCGACAAATTAAATTCAGAAAACAAATAAGTTTCCACGATCTCCTCCAGACCCTTTACGAGAGAACGTATATGTATTTTTGAATTGTTTTAGTTACTATTGGCACATCATCCTGTACAAGTACTAGTGACTGCGGTGGCATCGCCAATGTAGAATGTGACACAGGTTTAAGCCCTTCAGTTTGTGTCTGCATGAGCGGTTATGTGAAAGCGACTTCTACGGAAACGTGTGCAGCAGATACTAGTTTTAAAACAAACGATTCATCTAAAAGCGTATACAATTGCGTGTTCCAGATAGTTCTCTCTAGAAGCATACGAGGGCATGCTGCACTTCAGTTTCATAGGAAATGTTCATATATGCATTAAAAACAACAGTTCGCACGATACCTTCAGCCTAATTTCCGTTTATCAACATATTCGGCCTGAAAAACACGACAACTCGGTCGGAAAGTGTTAATAAATCATCAATATTAACTAAAACTGTGTCTACACCATCACATAGTGCGCACAGTATTTAAATAAAGTGTACTTCGACTACAAAACAAGACTGTATAAGGCGGTAATAATCATATTGATTAATGCTAATGATTGATACAACAAAAAACAGCCAAGTCGTCTAGTTTATCTGAATAAATTATTCCATAAACAATAATTCAATCGAGCGTAGCATGAGGTCCTAGTTTAGTGCATATGCGCATTGCATATACAACTGAAACAAAGTTTCATGGTATTAATAGTATTTGTAGCGACAAATTAAATTTAGGGAAAAAACAAGTTTTCAAGATCTCCTCCAGACCCTGTAAATACCGTTTACGAGAGAACGTATATTTATGTTTGAATTGTTTTAGTAACAATTGGCACATCATCCTGTACAAGTACTAGTGACTGCGGTGGAATCGCCAATGTAGAATGTGACATAGGTTCAAGCCCTTCAGTTTGTGTCTGCATGAGCGGTTATGTGAAAGCGACTCCTACGGAAACGTGTGCAGCAGGTACTAGTTTTAAAACAAACGATTCATCTAAAAGCGTATACAATTGCGTGTTCCAGATATTTCTCTCTAGAAACATACGAGGGCATGCTGCACTTCAGTTTCATAGGAAATGTTCATATGCATTAAAAACAAAAGTTCGCATAATACCTTCAGCCTAATTATTGTTTATGAACATATTCGGCCTGAAAAACACGACGACTCGGCCGTTTTGTGTTAAAAATCATCAATATTAACTAAAACTGTATCTACACCATCAATTAGTGCGCACAGTATTTAAATAAAGTCCACTTTGACTACAAAACAAGACTGTTCCACGCGTTAAGAAACATATCGATTAATGTTAATGATTGATACAACAAAAAACAGTCAAGTCGTTTACTTTATCTTAATAAATTATTTCATAAACAATAATTCAATCGGGCGTAGCATGGGGTCCTAGTTTAGTGCATATGCGCACTGCATATAAAACTGAAACACAGTTTCATGGTGTTATTAGTATTTGTTGCGACAAATTAAATTCAGAAAACAAATAAGTTTCCACGATCTCCTCCAGTCCATTTACGAGAGAACGTATATGTATTTTTGAATTGTTTTAGTTACAATTGGCACATCATCCTGTACAAGTACTAGTGACTGCGGTGGCATCGCCAATGTAGAATGTGACACAGGTTTAAGCCCTTCAGTTTGTGTCTGCATGAGCGGTTATGTGAAAGCGACTTCTACGGAAACGTGTGCAGCAGATACTAGTTTTAAAACAAACGATTCATCTAAAAGCGTATACAATTGCGTGTTCCAGATAGTTCTCTCTAGAAGCATACGAGGGCATGCTGCACTTCAGTTTCATAGGAAATGTTCATATATGCATTAAAAACAACAGTTCGCACGATACCTTCAGCCTAATTTCCGTTTTTCAACATATTCGGCCTGAAAAACACTACAACTCGGTCGGAAAGTGTTAATAAATCATCAATATTAACTAAAACTGTGTCTACACCATCACATAGTGCGCACAGTATTTAAATAAAGTGTACTTCGACTACAAAACAAGACTGTATAAGGCGTTAATAATCATATTGATTAATGCTAATGATTGATACAACAAAAAACAGCCAAGTCGTCTAGTTTATCTGAATAAATTATTCCATAAACAATATTCAATCGAGCGTAGCATGCGGTCCTAGTTTAGTGCATATGCGCATTGCATATACAACTGAAACACAGTTTCATGGTGTTAATAGTATTTGTAGCGACAAATTAAATTTAGGGAAAAAACAAGTTTTCAAGATCTCCTCCAGACCCTGTAAATACCGTTTACGAGAAAACGTATATTTATTTTTGAATTGTTTTAGTAACAATTGGCACATCATCCTGTACAAGTACTAGTGACTGCGGTGGAATCGCCAATGTAGAATGTGACATAGGTTCAAGCCCTTCAGTTTGTGTCTGCATGAGCGGTTATGTGAAAGCGACTCCTACGGAAACGTGTGCAGCAGGTACTAGTTTTAAAACAAACGATTCATCTAAAAGCGTATACAATTGCGTGTTCCAGATAGTTCTCTCTAGAAACATACGAGGGCATGCTGCACTTCAGTTTCATAGGAAATGTTCATATGCATTAAAAACAAAAGTTCGCATAATACCTTCAGCCTAATTATTGTTTATGAACATATTCGGCCTGAAAAACACGACAACTCGGCCGGAAGTGTTGATTAGTCATCAATATTAACTAAAACTGTGTCTACACCATCAATTAGAGCGCACAGTATTTAAATAAAGTGTACTTCGACTACAAAACAAGACTGTATAAGGCGTTAAGAATCATATTGGTTAATGCTAATGATTGATATAACACAAAACAGCCCAGTCGTCTAGTTTATCTGAATAAATTATTTCATAAACAATAATTCAATCGAGCTTAGCATGGGGTCCTAGTTTAGTGCATATGCGGATTGCATATACAACTGAAACACAGTTTCATGGTATTAATAGTATTTGTAGCGACAAATTAAATTTTGGAAACAAATAAGTTTTCAAGATCTCCTGCAGTCCCTGTAAATATCGTTTACGAGAGAACGTATATCTATTTTTGAATTGTTTTAGTAACAATTGGCACATCATCCTGTACAAGTACTAGTGACTGCGGTGGCATCGACAATGTAGAATGTGACACAGGTTCAAGCCCTTCAGTTTGTGTCTGCATGAGCGGTTATGTGAAAGCGACTTCTACGGAAACGTGTGCAGCAGGTACTAGTTTTAAAACAAACGATTCATCTAAAAGCGTATACAATTGCGTGTTCCAGATAGTTCTCTCTAGAAATATACGAGGGCATGCTGCACTTCAGTTTCATAGGAAATGTTCATATGCATTAAACACAAAAGTTCGCATAACACCTTCAGCCTAATTATTGTTTATGAACATAATCGGCCTGAAAATACGACGACTCGGCCGGATTGTGTTAATAAATCATCAGTATTAACTAAAACTGTATCTACACCATCACTTAGTGCGCATAGTAGTTAAATAAAGTCTACTTCGACTACAAAACAAGACTGTTTGACGCGTTATATTAATAGTATTTGTAGCGACAAAATTAAATTTAGGAAACAAATAAGTTTTCAAGATCTCCTCCAGTCCCTGTAAATACCCTTTACGAGAGAACGTATATTTATTTTTGAATTGTTTTAGTAACAATTGGCACATCATCCTGTACAAGTACTAGTGACTGCGGTGGCATCGACAATGTAGAATGTGACACAGGTTCAAGCCCTTCAGTTTGTGTCTGTATGAGCGGTTATGTGAAAGCGACTTCTACGGAAACGTGTGCAGCAGGTACTAGTTTTAAAACAAACGATTCATCTAAAAGCGTATACAATTGCGTGTTCCAGATAGTTCTCTCTAGAAATATACGAGGGCATGCTGCACTTCAGTTTCATAGAGAATGTTCATATGCATTAAACACAAAAGTTCGCATAACACCTTCAGCCTTATTATTGTTTATGAACATAATCGGCCTGAAAAACGACGACTCGGCCGGATTGTGTTAATAAATCATCAGTATTAACTAAAACTGTATCTACACCATCACTTAGTGCGCATAGTAGTTAAATAAAGTCTACTTCGACTACAAAACAAGACTGTTTGACGCGTTATATTAATAGTATTTGTAGCGACAAATTAAATTTAGGAAACAAATAAGTTTTCAAGATCTCCTCCAGTCCCTGTAAATACCCTTTACGAGAGAACGTATATTTATTTTTGTATTGTTTTAGTAACAATTGGCACATCATCCTGTACATGTACTAGTGACTGCGGTGGCATCGGCAATGTAGAATGTGACACAGGTTCAAGCCCTTCAGTTTGTGTCTGCATGAGCGGTTATGTGAAAGCGACTTCTACGGAAACGTGTGCAGCAGATACTAGTTTTAAAACAAACGATTCATCTAAAAGCGTATACAATTGTGTGTTCCAGATAATTCTCTCTAGAAATATACGAGGGCATGCTGCACTTCAGTTTTATAGGAAATGTTCTTATGCATTAAACACAAAAGTTCGCATAATACCTTCAGCCTAATTATTGTTTATAAACATATTCGGCCTGAAAACACGACGACTCGGCCGGATTGTGTTAATAAATCATCAATAGTAACTAAAACTGCAACTACACCATCACTTGGTGCGCATAGTATTTAAATAAAAAAAGTATGATAATGGACCTTTGGAAACGGCCGAGCACGACACATACAAAATATTGCAGTCTCGGTTTAATTGAGACTGTTCATGAGCGGTAGTGAAATATGCTAGCTACCGCTCTTGCACTCTAGCCCCGGGTTGAGAAGAACTCAATATTCATTAAATCAATACTACACAATTTTAACCATCCCAAAGATGGCATGCATAAGGCGGTGGACATGGAGTTATATGCTTCCCCATGTCTACTTTGACTACAAAACGAGACTGTTCGACGCGTTAAGAAACATATTGATTAATGTTAATGATTGATACAACAAAAAACAGCCAAGGCGTTTAGTTCATCTGAATAAATTATTTCATAAACAATAATTTAATCGGGCGTAGCATGGGGTCCTAGTTTAATGCATATGCGCACTGCATATAAAACTGAAACACAGTTTCATGGTGTTATTAGCATTTGTTGCGACAAATTAAATTCAGAAAACAAATAAGTTTCCACGATCTCCTCCAGTCCAATTACGAGAGAACGTATATGTATTTTTGAATTGTTTTAGTTACAATTGGCACATCATCCTGTACAAGTACTAGTGACTGCGGTGGCATCGCCAATGTAGAATGTGACACAGGTTTAAGCCCTTCAGTTTGTGTCTGCATGAGCGGTTATGTGAAAGCGACTTCTACGGAAACGTGTGCAGCAGATACTAGTTTTAAAACAAACGATTCATCTAAAAGCGTATACAATTGCGTGTTCCAGATAGTTCTCTCTAGAAGCATACGAGGGCATGCTGCACTTCAGTTTCATAGGAAATGTTCATATATGCATTAAAAACAAAAGTTCGCACGATAACTTCAGCCTAATTTCCGTTTATCAACATATTCGGCCTGAAAAACACGACAACTCGGTCGGAAAGTGTTAATAAATCATCAATATTAACTAAAACTGTGTCTACACCATCACTTAGTGCGCATAGTAGTTAAATAAAGCCTTCTTCGACTACAAAACAAGACTGTTTGACGCGTTATATTAATAGTATTTGTAGCGACAAATTAAATTTAGGAAACAAATAAGTTTTCAAGATCTCCTCCAGTCCCTGTAAATACCCATTACGAGAGAACGTATATTTATTTTTGAATTGTTTTAGTAACAATTGGCACATCATCCTGTACATGTACTAGTGTCTGCGGTGGCATCGCCAATGTAGAATGTGACACAGGTTCAAGCCCTTCAGTTTGTGTTTGCATGAGCGGTTATGTGAAAGCGACTTCTACGGAAACGTGTGCAGCAGATACTAGTTTTAAAACAAACGATTCATCTAAAAGCGTATACAATTGCGTGTTCCAGATAGTTCTCTCTAGAAACATACGAGGGCATGCTGCACTTCAGTTTCATAGGAAATGTTCATATGCATTAAAAACAAAAGTTCGCATAATACCTTCCGCTTAATTATTGTTTATGAACATATTCGGTCTGAAAAACACGACGACTCGGCCGGATTGTGTTAATAAATCATCAATATTAACTAAAACTGCAACTACACTATCACTTGGTGCGCATAGTATTGAAATAAAAAAAGTATGATAATGGACCTTTGGAAACGGCCGAGCACGACACATACGAAATATTGCAGTCTCGTTATGATTCAGACTGTTCATGAGCGGTAGTGAAATATGCTAGCTACCGCTCACGCCCTCTAGCCCCGGGTTGAGCAGAACTCAAAATTCATAAAATCAATACTACTCAATTTTAACCATCCCAAAGATGGCATGCATACGGCGGTGGACATGGAGTTATATGCTTCCCCATGTCTACTTCGACTACAAAACGAGACTGTTCGACGCGTTAAGAAACATATTGATTAATGTTAATGATTGATACAACAAAAAACAGCCAAGGCGTTTAGTTAATCTGAATAAATTATTTCATAAACAATAATTCAATCGGGTGTAGCATGGGGTCCTAGTTTAGTGCATATGCGCACTGCATATAAAACTGAAACACAGTTTCATGGTGTTATTAGCATTTGTTGCGACAAATTAAAATCAGAAAACAAATAAGTTTCCACGATCTCCTCCAGTCCCTTTACGAGAGAGCGTATATGTATTTTTGAATTGTTTTAGTTACAATTGGCACATCATCCTGTACAAGTACTAGTGACTGCTGTGGCATCGCCAATTTAGAATGTGACACAGGTTTAAGCTCTTCAGTTTGTGTCTGCATGAGCGGTTATGTGAAAGCGACTTCTACGGAAACGTGCGCTGCAGGTACTAGTTTTAAAACAAATGATTCATCTAAAAGCGCATACCACTGCGTGTTCCAGATAGTTCTCTCTAGAAATATACGAGGGCATGCGGCACTTCAGTTTCATAGGAAATGTACTCATGCATTAAAAACACAAGACTGTATAAGGCGTTAAGAATCATATTGGTTAATGCTAATGATTGATACAACAAAAAACAGCCAAGTCGACTAGTTTATCTGAATAAATCATTTCATAAACAGTAATTCAATCGAGCGTAGCATGGAGTCCTAGTTTAGTGCATATGCGCATTGCATATACAACTGAAATACAGTTTCATGGTATTAATAGTATTTGTAGCTACACATTAAATTTAGGAAACAAATAAGTTTTCAAGATCTCCTCCAGTCCCTGTAAATACCGTTTACGAGAGAACGTATATTAATTTTTGAATTGTTTTAGTAACAATTGGCACATCATCCTGTACAAGTACTAGTGACTGCGGTGGCATCGACACTGTAGAATGTGACATAGGTTCAAGCCCTTCAGTTTGTGTCTGCATGAGCGGTTATGTGAAAGCGACTTCTACGGAAACGTGTGCAGCAGGTACTAGTTTTAAAACAAACGATTCATCTAAACGCGTATACTATTGCGTGTTCCAGGTAGTTCTCTCTAGAAACATACGAGGGCATGCTGCACTTCAGTGCAAATGTTCATATGCATTAAAAACAAAAGTTCGCATAATACCTTCAGCCTAATTATCGTTTATGAACATATTCGGCCTGAAAAACACGACAACTCGGCCGGAAGTGTTGATAAGTCATCAATATTAACAAAAACTGTGTCTACACCATCAATTAGTGCGCACAGTATTTAAATAAAGTGTACTTCGACTACAAAACAAGACTGTATAAGGCGTTAAGAATCATATTGGTTAATGCTAATGATTGATACAACAAAAAACAGCGCAGTCGTCTAGTTTATCTGAATAAATTATTTCATAAACAATAATTCAATCGAGCGTAGCATGGGGTCGTAGTTTAGTGCATATGCGCATTGCATATACAACTGAAACACAGTTTCATGGTATTAATAGTATTTGTAGCGACAAATTGAATTTAGGAAACAAATAAGTTTTCAAGATCTCCTCCAGTCCCTGTAAATACCCTTTACGAGAGAACGTATATTTATTTTTGAATTGTTTTAGTAACAATTGGCACATCATCCTGTACAAGTACTAGTGACTGCGGTGGCATCGCCAATGTAGAATGTGACACAGGTTCAAGCCCATCAGTTTGTGTCTGCATGAGCGGTTATGTGAAAGCGACATCTATGGAAACGTGTGCAGCAGATACTAGTTTTAAAACAAACGATTCATATAAAAGCGTATACCATTGCGTGTTCCAGATAGTTCTCTCTAGAATTATACGAGGGCATGCTGCACTTCAGTTTCATAGGAAAATTTCATATGCATTAAAAACAAAAGTTCGCATAATACCTTCAGCCTAATTATTGTTTATGAACATATTCGGCCTGAAAAACACAGCGACTCGGCCGGATTGTGTTAATAAACAATCAGTATTATCTATAACTGTATCTACACCATCACTTAGTACGCATAGTATTAAAATAAAATCTACTTCGACTACAAAACAAGACTGTTCGAAGCGTTAAGAAAAATATTGATTAATGTTAATGATTGATACATCAAAAACAGCAAAGTCGTTTACTTTATCTTAATAAATTATTTCATAAAACAATAATTCAATCGGGCGTAGCATGGGGTCATAGTTTAGTGCATATGCGCATTGCATATAAAATTGAAACACAGTTTCATGGTGTTATTAGTATTTGTAGCGACAAATTAAATTCAGAAAACAAATAAGTTTCCACGATCTCCTCCAGTCCCTTTACGAGAGAACGTATATGTATTTTTGAATTGTTTTAGTAACGATTGGCTCATCAACCTGTACAAGTACAAGTGACTGCGGTGGCATCGACAATGTAGAATGTGACACAGGTTCAAGCCCTTCAGTTTGTGTCTGCATGAGCGGTTATGTGAAAGCGACTTCTACGGAAACGTGTGCAGCAGTACTAGTTTTAAAACAAACGATTCATCTAAAAGCCTATATCATTGCGTGTTCCAGATAGTTCTGTCTAGAAATATACGAGGGCATGCTGCACTTCAGTTTCATAGGAAATGTACTTATGCATTAAAAACAAAAGTTCGCATGATACCTTCAGCCTAATTATCGTTTATGAACATATTCGGCCTGAAAAACACGACAATTTGGCCGGAAAGTGTTGATAAGTCATCAATATTAACTAAAACTGTGTCTACACCATCACTTAGTGCGCACAGTATTTAAATAAAGTGTACTTCGACTACAAAACAAGACTGTATAAGGCGTTAAGAATCATATTGGTTAATGCTAATTATTGATACAACAAAAAACAGCCAAGTCGTCTAGTTTATCTGAATAAATTATTTCATAAACAATAATTCAATCGAGCGTAGCATGGGGTCCTAGTTTAGTGCATATGCGCATTGCATATACAACTGAAACACAGTGTAATGGTATTAATAGTATTTGTAGCGACAAAATTAAATTTAGGAAACAAATAAATTTTCAAGATCTCCTCCAGTCCCTGTAAATACCGTTTACGAGAGAACGTATATTTATTTTTGAATTGTTTTAGTAACAATTGGCACATCATCCTGTACAAGTACTAGTGACTGCGGTGGCATCGCCAATGTAGAATGTGACACAGGTTCAATCCCTTCAGTTTGTTTCCGCATGAGCGGTTATGTGAAAGCGACTTCTACGGCAACGTGTGCAGCAGGTACTA
Source organism: Cyrtodaria siliqua (assembly GCA_037043455.1). Classification (NCBI taxonomy): domain Eukaryota; kingdom Metazoa; phylum Mollusca; class Bivalvia; order Adapedonta; family Hiatellidae; genus Cyrtodaria; species Cyrtodaria siliqua. The sequence goes on along the minus strand of JAWPHD010002360.1, from coordinate 180,743 downwards.
GTTTTAAAACAAACGATTCATCTAAAAGCGTATACAACTGCGTGTTCCAGATAGTTCTCTCTAGAATTATACGAGGGCATGCTGCACTTCAGTTTCATAGGAAAATTTCATATGCATTAAAAACAAAAGTTCGCATAATACCTTCAGCCTAATTTTTGTTTATTTGCATATTTGGCATGAAAAACACGACAACTTGGCCGGAAAGTGTTGATAAGTCATCAATATTAACTAAAACTGAGTCTACACCATCACTTAGTGCGCACAGTATTGAAATAAAGTGTACTTCGACTACAAAACAAGACTGTATAAGGCGTTAAGAATCATATTGGTTAATGCTAATGATTGATACAACAAAAAACAGCCAAGTCGACTAGTTTATCTGAATACATCATTTCATAAACAATAATTCCATCGAGCGTAGCATGGGGTCCTAGTTTAGTGCATATGCGCATTGCATATACAACTGAAACACAGTTTCATGGTATTAATAGTATTTGTAGCGACAAATTAAATTCAGAAAACAAATAAGTTTCCACGATCTCCTCCAGTCCCTTTACGAGAGAACGTATATGTATTTTTGAATTGTTTTAGTAACAATTGGCACATCATCCTGTACAAGTACTAGTGACTGCGGTGGCATCGCCAATGTAGAATGTGACACAGGTTCAAGCCCTTCAGTTTGTGTCTGCATGAGCGGTTATGTGAAAGCGACTTCTACGGAAACGTGTGCAGCAGGTACTAGTTTTAAAACAAACGATTCATCTAAAAGCGTATACAATTGCGTGTTCCAGGTAGTTCTCTCTAGAAACATACGAGGGCATGCTGCACTTCAGTTTCATAGGAAATGTTCATATGCATAAAAAACAAAAGTTCGCATAATACCTTCAGCCTAATTATTGTTTATGAACATATTCGGCCTGAAAAACACGACGACTCGGCCGGATTTTGTTAATAAACAATCAATATTATCTAAAACTGTATCTACACCATCACTTAGTACGGATAGTATTAAAATAAAATCTACTTCGACTACAAAACAAGACTGTTCGAAGCGTTAAGAAAAATATTGAATAATGTTAATGATTGATACATCAAAAAACAGCAAAGTCGTTTAGTTTATCTTAATAAATTATTTCATAAACAATAATTCAATCGGGCGTAGCATGGGGTCCTAGTTTAGTGCATATGCGCATTGCATATAAAATTGAAACACAGTTTCATGGTGTTATTAGTATTTGTAGCGACAAATTAAATTCAGAAAACAAATATAAGTTTCCACGATCTCCTCCAGTCCCTTTACGAGAGAACGTATATGTATTTTTGAATTGTTTTAGTAACAATTGGCGCATCAACCTGTACAAGTACTAGTGACTGCGGTGGCATCGACAATGTAGAATGTGACACAGGTTCAAGCCCTTCAGTTTGTGTCTGCATGAGCGGTTATGTGAAAGCGACTTCTACGGAAACGTGTGCAGCAGGTACTAGTTTTAAAACAAACGATTCATCTAAAAGCGTATATCATTGCGTGTTCCCGATAGTTCTGACTAGAAACATACGAGGGCATGCTGCACTTCAGTTTCATAGGAAATGTACTTATGCATTAAAAACAAAAGTCGCATGATACCTTCAGCCTAATTATCGTTTATGAACATATTCGGCTTGAAAAACACGTAAACTCCGCCGGAAAGTGTTTATAAGTAATCAATATTAACTAAAGCTTTGTCTACACCATCACAAGAGTGCGCACAGTATTTAAATAAAGTGTACTTCGACTACAAAACAAGACTGTATAAGGCGTTAAGAATCATATTGGTTAATGCTAATGATTGATAGATAAAAAAACAGCCAAGTCGTCTATTTTATCTGAATAAATTATTTCATAAACAATAATCAATCGAGCGTAGCATGGGGTCCTAGTTTAGTGCATATGCGCATTGCATATACAACTGAAACACAGTTTCATGGTATTAATAGTATTTGTAGCGACAAATTACATTTAGGAAAAAAAACAAGTTTTCAAGATTTCCTCCAGACCCTGTAAATACCGTTTACGAGAGAACGTATATTTATTTTTGAATTGTTTTAGTACAATTGGGCACATCATCCTGTACAAGTACTAGTGACTGCGGTGGAATCGCCAATGTAGAATGTGACATAGGTTCAAGCCCTTCAGTTTGTGTCTGTATGAGCGGTTATGTGAAAGCGACTTCTACGGAAACGTGTGCAGCAGGTACTATTTAAAACAAACGATTCATCTAAAAGCGTATACAATTGCGTGTTCCAGATAGTTCTCTCTAGAAACATACGAGGGCATGCTGCACTTCAGTTTCATAGGAAATGTACTTATGCATTAAAAACAAAAGTTCGCATGATACCTTCAGCCTAATTATCGTTTATGAACATATTCGGCCTGAAAAACACGACAACTCGGCCGGAATGTGTTGATAAGTCATTAATATTAACTAAACTGTGTCTACACCGTCACTTAGTGCGCACAGTATTTAAATAATGTGTACTTCGACTACAAAACAAGACTGTATAAGGCGTTAAGAATCATATTGATTAATGCTAATGATTGATATAACAAAATACAGCCAAGTCGTCTATTTTATCTGAATAAATTAGTTCATAAACAATAATTCAATCGAGCGTAGCATGGGGTCCTAGTTTAGTGCATATGCGCATTGCATATACAACTGAAACACAGTTTCATGGTATTAATAGTATTTGTAGCGACAAATTACATTTAGGAAACAAATAAGTTTTCAAGATTTCCTCCAGTCCCTGTAAATACCCTTTACGAGAGAACGTATATTTATTTTTGAATTGTTTTAGTAACAATTGGCACATCATCCTGTACAAGTACTAGTGACTGCGGTGGCATCGCCAATGTAGAATGTGACACAGGTTCAATCCCTTCAGTTTGTGTCTGCATGAGCGGTTATGTGAAAGCGACTTCTACGGAAACATGTGCAGCAGGTACTAGTTTTAAAACAAACGATTCATCTAAAAGCGTATATCATTGCGTGTTCCAGATAGTTCTGTCTAGAAACATACGAGGGCATGCTGCACTTCAGTTTCATAGGAAATATACTTATGCATTAAAAACAAAAGTTCGCATTATACTTTAGCCTAATTATCGTTTATGAACATATTCGGCCTGAAAAAACACGACAACTCGGCCGGAAAGTGTTGATAAGTCATCAATATTAACTAAAACTGTGACTACATCGTCACTTAGTGCTTACAGTATTTAAATAAAGTGTACTTCGACTACAAAACAAGACTGTATAAGGCGTTAAGAATCATATTGATTAATGCTAATGATTGATACAACAAAAAACAGCCAAGTCGTCTATTTTATCTGAATAAATTATTTCATAAACAATAATTCAATCGAGCGTAGCATGGAGTCCTAGTTAGTAGTGCATATGCGCATTGCATATACAACTGAAACACAGTTTCATGGTATTAATAGTATTTGTAGCGACAAATTAAATTAAGGAAACAAATAAGTTTTCAAGATCTCCTCCAGTCCCTGTAAATACCCTTTACGAGAGAACGTATATTTATTTTTGAATTGTTTTAGTAACAATTGGCACATCATCCTGTACAAGTACTAGTGACTGCGGTGGGCATCGCCAATGTAGAATGTGACACAGGTTCAAGCCCTTCAGTTTGTGTCTGCATGAGCGGTTATGTGAAAGCGACTTCTACGGAAACGTGTGCAGCAGGTACTAGTTTTAAAACAAACGATTAATCTAAAAGCGTATACAATTGCGTGTTCCAGATAGTTCTCTCTAGAAACATACGAGGGCATGCTGCACTTCAGTTTCATAGGAAAATTTCATATGCATTAAAAACAAAAGTTCGCATAATACCTTCAGCCTAATTATTGTTTATGAACATATTCGGCCTGAAAAACACGACGACTCGGCCGGATTGTGTTAATAAATCATCAATATTAACTAAAACTGTATCTACACCATCACTTAGTGCGCATAGTATTAAATAAAGTGTACTTCGACTACAATACAAGACTGTTCGACGCGTTAAGAAACATATTGATTAATGTTAATGATTGATACAACAAAAAACAGCCAAGGCGTTTAGTTTATCTGAATAAATTATTTCATAAACAATAATTCAATCGGGCGTAGCATGGGGTCCTAGTTTAGTGCATATGCGCATTGCATATAAAACTGAAACACAGTTTCATGGTGTTATTAGTATTTGTAGGGACAAATTAAATTCAGAAAACAAATAAGTTTCCACGATCTTCACAAGTCCCTTTACGAGAGAAAATGTATTATATAACTTAGTTACCATGAGTTTTTCAATACGGGATTTGTAGCCAGAGTGAGAGTTCGCACAAACAAAAACGAGTGCGCCAGCATGTGTTTGTTTATTTGGAAGTGTTGTCATGAGTATCATCACTCGGTATTGAAAAACTCATGGTAATAAAACTTTTTATACTTTCCTTATCTCTCTCCAAAGTTATTATCAAAGAAGCTTGGATCACAGAGGTCATATTTTGCTAACAAAGAATGCATAAAGTTTATGTAAGTCAAGTAATAAGAAGGATCCTTAATCAAGGTATTGATTTTTATCAAGCACGGTCAGATATATACAGATATACATATTTCTGTTTTTAAAGCTTTGTCAGTCATACTGCGACTACCTAATGCTTTTTACAATAATAGTTTCTGTGCAGATAAAGTGTTTCGTTGCAAATACGTAAAGAAATAATATTTTAATGCCAAAGACTTGGGTATTTATAGTTGCCGACAATGCCGACGATTATCGTACATTAGTCAATGTTTCACCCCCAGTGCTTACTCGTCGGTCTTATTATGAATGTTTACACAAAATTGTTCTATGAAACTCCCTATAACACAGTTTTACATTGAAATGCAGATCCATTGTAATTAAGTGGGTGGGGTAATTCAATATGCAATTTTAAGAAACAGTGCTAATATAGGCATTTATATGCATCGTTCATTCAAACTTTTCGATTTTAATTATTTAGCTATGTTGTTATATTGTAATACCTCATTGAAATGTATTTTTTGTAACAAAATGTTGCAGATATACATATACATAAACCTGCAGTGATTTTATGACAAACGCACATTTTTGAGCCATAAAAAACCTTATTTCCCCTATCTAGATTTTTCAAGACTTCTTTGTGATTTTTTGCAATACGAGTATATGTATCTATCAGAAAATCAGAAAATCATGTGGTTGCAATTAGTTTGATGTGGGTTCACAGACTGAGTGGACTATTTGTGATGAAAAAATACCTAGAAACAGGAGTTCAATACATAAAGGAGAAAAAGGGCCCAGTTGATGGCATATGCATTTTATAAGCAAATAAAGCATGAGCAGGGCATTGGTTTATGCTATCATTGCAGCATTCGATATAAAGCATTTGTTTACCTCCTTTGCTATATTTATAATTAGACAACTCTAATTCCACTCCTACTTGTTTATTAGAAATCTGGTTAAACATAGCTGCCAGTTTTTTAGTGAAATAAAAAGCAATGAACAATCTAATATCTTCCACAGAAGATGGTAATTTGTATTCTTTACCACATGTTGTGTTAATGAATTGCTTATATACAGTAATTGCTGTCTGATAGCTTTGTTGACTTGACACGCCCAAAGCATTGTTCAACAAATCAACGTGGCGCAGTCGGTAGCGCGGCGGATTTGTAACCGGAGGCCCCAGGTTCAATCCTCCGTGGTGCCAATGAGTTTCGTCGATGTGTTCTTGTGCAAGACACTTTCCCTTAGCCTCGTCCGTCGGAAGGGGACGTAATCCGGGCGGTCCCGTGTATCGGTCTATCCTACGAGCACGTCAAAGAACCATAGGAATCTATTCGATAATAAGAGTAGGGCACGGTTCCCGGATTCCTATGTATCCTTCCCCTATCTCTGGGGCAGCTCTAAATAACTATACAGTGTTGATGAACCGTTAAACAACACTCAATTCGACAAATCAGTAGCCACACTTCTAAAATAATCAATCTCTCTTCTTCTATGTCCATGACCATTGGGTTCTGGAATGGACACAGCTGAAGGAATTCCCGAATCGGTAGACGAGAAAGTTTGTCTGCTAAAATATGTGTAAGACCAGCAACGTGACAAGCTTGAAAAAGAATGTCGTATCTCAATCATTGAACAACTTAACATCTTACTAAATGCATGATTACTTTATCTTTTGATGTTTACTTATTGATAATATAGACAATAGCTAAATTATCTGAATTAAACATAATGCATTTGTTGTGAAGCTGTTTAGCCCACAGTTCTACTGCCAAAACCATTGGAAAAAGTTCTTTGTTATATGGTAATTGTTTTAAACTACTGATATCCAAGATAACCACCGAATTCAATATTACTCGAATCAGTATAGAGGTTCAGAGTAGTTGAATTATGTCCCATATTGCAGACAAAAACTGCGGTTATGAATACCGACCATGCTTTTAAATCAGTTCTGGTTTCTTTATTAAGCCGCCGTTTGTGATGTGGTTTCTTTAATCCTAGAGTGAGATCAATAAGCCGACGCAGAAATGACCGACATTGTGCAACTACCTATCAAAATGATTTGAATTTTGAAAAGTGTGTCAATTGGTAGACGTTTTTCCATGGCATTAGAATCCAGTTCAATACCAACAAATGGTAGTGTGGTGCATGGTTGAATTGTTTTTTCTGCTTTAATTGAATGCCTAAAGTTAATGCCAGATTCAGAAAAATTATCTGGATCAAGAGAACACTTGTTATGTTTTAGCGGGCCAGCAAACAAAAAGTCATCCAATATATGTTCACAGCCAGAAACCATAAGTTTATGTTCAGCTATCCATTGTAGTGCATTACTAAACTCTTTAAACAAGTTACGTGATAGACTAAGGCCCATAGGCAGAGTTTTGTCATAATAAAATTTGTCCTCTATACAAAAACCTAGCAATTTATCATCATTTGGAGAAATAAATGGGAACCAGTCTAAATGCATTTAAAATATCAGTTTTTGCCATTAATCATGATAATGCATCCTTTCCGAATTGTTGAATGAGATTAACTGCCTGGTCAATATTGTGATATTGTACAGAACATAATTCTGGAGGTATGCGGTTTATCGAGTTACATTATGGATAGGATAAATGGTGAATGACACGGCATTCACCAGGAGACATTTTAGGTACTAAACCCAGTGGCGAAACTTGAAAAGTGGGAAAAGTTTTTTCCTCAAAAGGGCCAGCAACCCTACCTGCAACAAGCTCAATTTTGGATATTTTGTATTAATATAGCAATATTGTCTCTGGCAGATTTTAATTTGTCACACAATCGGAACACTCGTTGACCGTGAAATGTTAAACATTCACTTGCATTGTATTAGAGCCTTGAAGTTTGCATTAATCCTGCTCAGCAGTTACTAACACCAGGCGCTAAAATTATCGATTTACAACCATGCTCAACAATAGCATGATATAGTAAAGGAAAACATATCCTAATATATTTATATGTTTAATGGTTCCGAATTTATAAACACGTAAACACTTATTGTGGTTAATACATAACACTAAATACATATAACATTAAATCAAACATGGTTTAACAACATGTGATAAATAAGGATAACATATCCTTTATTTTAACTGTATGAGTCAAAATGTATAAACGTGTACACAAACTGTGTTTAATGCATAACATTGAACAACACACATATATATACATTTATGGGATAACTAAGGATAACGTATCCTTTATTTTTACTGTATGGTTCAAAATGTATAAAACGTAAACACAAACTGTGCTTAATACATAACATGGAACCACACAGTCACATGTATATAGAAATATGTGATAACTAAGGATAACCTATCCTTTATTTTAATTGTATGGTTCAAAATGTAAATAAACGTAAACACAAACTGTGTTTAATACATAATATTGAACAACACACGTGTATATACAATTATGTGATAAATAAGGATAACATATCCTTTATTTTTACTGTATGGTACAAAATGTATAAAACGTAAACACAAGCTGTTTGTAATACATAACACTGAACCACACACATGTATATACAATTATGGGATAACTAAGGATAACATATCCTTTATTTTAACTGTATAGTTCAAAATGTATTAAACGTAAACACAAACTGTGTTTAATACATAACATTGAAACACACACATGTATATATCATTATGTGATAAATAAAGACAACATATCCTTTATTTTACTATATGGTTAAAATGTATAAAACCTAAATACAAACTGTGTTTAATACATAACATTGAACCACACACACATATATATATACAATTATGTGATAACTAAGGATGACTTATTCTTTATTTTAACTGTATGGTTCAAAATGTATAAAACGTAAACATAAACTGTGTTTAATATATAACAATGAACAAACCATGTAAATGCAAGTATGTGATAACTAACTATAACATATCCTTTATTTTTACTGTATGGTTAAAAATGTATAAAACGTAAACACAAACTGTGCTTAATACATAACATTGAATGCTTCTACAAGTATGTGAACATATCCTTTATTTTAACTGTATGTTTCAAAATGTATGAAACGAAAACACAAACTGCATTTAATACATAACATTGAATCACACCCACGTTTATACAATTATGTGAGAACATATCCTTTATTTTAACTGTATGGTTCAAAATGTATAAAACATAAACACAAACTGTGTTTAAAACATAACATTGAACAACACCCATGTATATACACTTATGTGATAACTAAAATTGATTATCGGGTATTATTTTAATCATTCCAAGTATAATTCTTGTGTTTGAAATTATCGGAAATTATCGGAGTCTCATGATAAGCCACACACACACAAAAACAACGACATTAAATTTGTTTATACATTTCATTGATCGACCTTTTCGTACTATGCACTAACCTGTTCTCGCAATGCACATATTCACCAGGAGTGGGTTATAACTCTTCAACGTTTGCACATTTGGTGAAAAATTGAATAAGATCAAGGTATGAAATCATATATCTCAATAGTGTGTATATGGGAGTATATGTAGTTATGCATGTATATAAAAAAAATCATATTTTAAAACAATTTAAAAACACACGTTTGAAGCATTTCATAAAATTCCTCCTGACGAAAATAACAAAATACCTAAATATGTAAATGGGTCAGTACAGCGTATGTAAAAAAGCAACATATTTCTAGATATAGAAACCAATGTTTTAGCATGATTGTCGATTTGTTTGAGTTAACAGTTAATTTCCATCTATGACAGTAATCGAGTAAAATAACTAACCCTTTCTGTAAACCTTGCTCATTAATGAAAAAACAAAAGCATCATCTGAATTTAGCAATAAAAGCATTTTAAGAATATAAACTTTCACCCCTTATAATTCGTTTTCTCTATATACCTCTTAATTTTCATTTATATACATTACAAAAAAAACTGGTGCAAACATCCGCCTTGACGAACGCCAAAATAACATGAAAATTCCTAACTATTATTTTTGTAATATTTATCTGTTGACTTAACTGACTCGTACATACATTTAATAGTATCAAGTATTTTGCTCCACCATTATTATGTTTATACCATAGAATCTGTCTTACAAAATAAGTGTCGTCATATTCTTCATTCCTCTTACCAGTGGAAATATAAAACATTAACTGAATTTTTTTTTAAATTTTGACAAGTCTCGAAAAAATGACCTTCAGCATTAAGCGAGTATTTTAACATCTGAGACGCAAACGCTTCTCTGAGAAGGTTTGAACATATTAGCATTTAGAATAAAATATGCTTATAAAAAAAGTCAACAAATCTACAAAAGCAACATAAAGAAATTTACCGCTATTGACTGCCTGTTTATTATTCAACAGTGCAATACAAAAATGCTATTAGTAGTACCCATGTTTGTCCTAAACTGGCCTTCGCGTCAATGTACGCATGGTATTTTTATAATGTGAACATTGAAGGAACGGCAAAGTGACGTTGATGTACTTTATTCTCGTAGTTGTTGTATTTGCGTTGATAATTAATTTTGCTTTCAAGACATTTTATAAAAGAAAAATGTACCGCTTAAACTTTCCCAAATTATACATATGTGTTACCTAAAGTACATAGGTGTACATAAATCGATCTTTCTTAATGCTGTATTTGAAAGATATGTAGGACGTTGCTGTACTTCCCAATCTTTTATCAAATAATACAAGCAATGTTTTTCGCAAGCGTAAAATAGCTGCCGAGAGGAAATAGCTTTAAATCTGGGTAAGAACTGGGAACATAGTATACATAATAAACAATATTAAAAAAAAGTAATAATAAAGTGTTGTCACGAAGACGTAAACATGCCACGACCGTTTTTTCTTACCAGACACTTTCTTCCAAATTTCTGCCATCAGTTCTTCTTACCAAACATTTTGTATCAAGGAGGACGACACTGATCAAACCCTTGATATGCGTTACATATTGATTACATATTCACCTTTGTAGCACGACATATTAGAAGTACACATCAGCACAGAAATACAATTGTTGACATGTAAGGAATGCGTTTGCGTTAGCGTGCATTACAACACATATAAATAACCTAGTCACTGATACCATATGTAATCATAAGATTGCGTTATCAAAGTCAAAACTTAAGAAAACTGTTCATTGCTACCTTACCATGTGCAATTATGAAAACCATATAAGAGCAAACAAGGAAGGCTTTACGCAAGCGTAAAATAGCTGCCGAGAGACAAGAAGTTAACATAATAATATATCAAGTCACGGGTGTTAAAACAATATTGAAAAAAATAAATAATGTGGGCGACCTCTCTTCTTTCTGTTCAAACACCTTGACATGCCTTTCATATTGATTACAATTCATCCTTGCGTTATCAAAGTTAAAAATGTAAAGGAACTGTGGCTACCTTACCATTAGCCATAATGAAAACGATAATAATGAAAAAGAAAAAAAAAGAAAAAAAAAGAAAATCAGCAGGCTTCAACACTACCTTCTTGAGCACTAACACGCCTTAATCAACTGTGCTAGAGAGGCTTTTGAATATTTTATCACTAACATATAATAATAATGATTACATTCTACATTTCAGTAGACTGGTTTACCAAAACGTCATTTCAACAAAAATGGTAACCTTTCAACATTACAAAATATGTGTGTATACCATTCATTATGTATAATATAAAACAGGTTAAAATGCACGTATTAATCATATAACAATTACAGTAGTATACAATTTCTTATGTTTAACAAATACATCTTGACATAGAGGGTATCGTGATATAATATGTAAGTATATAGAAGGTATCGTGATATAATATGTAAGTATAAAGAGTGTATCGTGATATAATATGTAAGCATATAGACGGTATAATGATATGGTATGGACGTATATAGAGGGTATGGGGACATACTATGGAAGTATATGGAGGGCATCGTGATATAATATGACAGTATATAGGGGTATCGTGATATAATATGTAAGTATATAGAGGGTATCGTGATGTAATATGGAAGTATATACATGGTATCCTGATATAATATGGAAGTATATAGAGGGTATGGGGACATAATATGAACGGATACAGAGAGTACGGGGACATACTATGTAATGATATATAGGGTATGGGGACATAATATGTAAGGATATATAGGGTATCGTAACATAATATGTAAGGATATAGTGGATATAGGGACATAATATATAAGTATAACGAGGGTATCGTGACATATTATGTAAGGATATAGAGTGTATCGTGACATACTATGTAAGGATTTAGAGGGTGTGGGGACATAATATATAGGTATAAATAGGGTATCGTGATACACCATGTAAGGATATAGAGGGTATTAGAACATAATATATAAGTATAAAGAGGGTATCGTGACATAATATGTAAGGATTTAGAGGGTATGGGGCAGTTCTGCAGGTAAGAAGGTTCTAGGCCCAAAACCCAATTCAATTCAATTCATATACAACTCAAACTGGTTGATCTAATACATGTTCATGTATAGGTTTTGAGAGACGGTTTAGTTCAAGGTATATTACTAGTAAAAACGTGGATTGAAAATATGTAATATAGTACCAGTATGACTTGTACTACCCCATATAGGCTTAGCTAGCACTAAACTAGCATTGAACTATAAACACGCTTGGTTAATCTAATCTACGCTAGATGTGAGAAACTGAGTCTAGACTTCAACATTGATGCCATCGTTGCCACTAGAAAAGTAGCATCAGTCATATGACACATTTATTTTATTCCAAAACTCCGAGTCAGCTATTCGTATTTTTTCTGTCTTTTACGGATTTTGGAGACACTCCACTCCACTCCACACAGCTTGTTAACACATGCCCTTTACTGTTATTCAACTTTACACATACCTACATTGTTATAGCTTAAATAAATAAGTAGATGTTGTAATATCTAATAAAATGCATGCAGTCTTCTCTAAACATTGTAACAATAGCAGAATACATCACTGAACTGACAATAAACAATGACTTCATGTGTGTGCACTGACCATTGAAAAAACAAACTCTGATGTTCATTGATACACTGTTCTGGGTGTTGTTTCTGAATTGCCTAAAACAACACCACCAGTGGACTGTTGGCAGTTGTATCAATTAACAACATTCTAATGTAGGGATATTTTGTTTCAAAGAATACTTTCTCTTTGGGATAAGAACAATACTTATTCTTAAGGAATCTTTTCACCAACAGTATATCATGGTATATTATAAAAATTCTAAGACTGTTTTTTTCTTGTAACTCGCAACTCACCTTTTTCTTCTAACTCGTATTTCCTAAGTTACTTTCAGCTTGTAACTCGCAACTCGCTTTTTGTAACTCGCAACTCGACACTCGACAAAAAGAAATCCTCATATAAATCACAGCACCAAAAACGTAATGGCACCGTAGATCCTCACTGTACCACAAACAAAGGGAAGTAACTATACAATGAAAAGGACAATACGTAACACGAAGAATGTGAAGACAGGGTTACCGACTTGGAACGGTTAGGCTTACATACACATTTAAACGACCACAATATGGACAACCTGCATCACTTCGAGCATATATAGTTTTATCGCACGCCTGCATATCTGGAAATCCTTATACTCTTGGTTTTGTCACAGCAGTGCAGGTGGTGCGATTCCCGGACGTGGCATACATGATAAATGGTATTTATAATATACTATTGAACCTGCCATGAATAATATTGAATAGTAATGAACAATTTAAAACAGCGGACAAAAACAATCACTTCTCCGCTTCACATTTTCTGCAGAAGAAAGCTTAGCTTTTTTATTTTTCTACCGACAAAAAGCGCAGCGCGGACATAAGTCATAGTTTTTCCGAGTCGCTGCATGCAACCATCACCGTGCAGACAAAAGGCGTCCCTTGTTCAGAGTTAATGAGGACAAAAAATGCTGCGCGGACAAAAAGCATCACTTTTTTCAGATTATGTGCGGACATAAAGCGCTGCAGACAATATTAGCGCCGCGCGGATAAAAAGCACTGTCACAACACTCGTGGGCTGCTATGATATGTTATATTTTACAATTTGACAATGCCATCATACAATTTATAATGTGTTAATTCAGTTGATGTAGCATAACATTAAATAACCATAAATGTATATCACACACACAAATAGTTCAGGTTCACCCATTTTCGGCAAACATGCTTAATTATGTACTCTAATTATTTTGAATGTATTATTAACGGCATAATAGAAATATTTACTTAATTGTTCCAAACTATGTTTAGATTGCTTTGACATGAGAGAATCCAATTTATTAATTGTTGGCAATCTGCTGAATTTTATTTCAAAATTAGAGTAATACACGGGTACTAAACATTGACTCTTTTTGGAGATATATGGAAATGACACTTCCGAGGTAGAGACAAGGAGAAAAAAACACAACAGAGGGTGAGTTCAACTCATTCTTTCATGAATCAAACGATTTAATAAAAAAAATGCGGAATGTAATTCCAATTATATGTGTTCAAACTATGTTCCTGTTGCAAAAATATTGCCAATTATTGTTTAATTTTAAGCCTAGGTCTTTTATAAGTGTGGGAGGTCTATGTGTTTTCTTCGACAGTTCGCATTTTGCTGTGCATATTTGTATTTATTCATGAGTCAGATGTATGTATTAGTGGAGATGAAAAGCCCATCATATAATCATTACACATTACACATAGAATTTAATATGAGAAAACAGTGCATAGAGGATTTAAGGTCAATTGTGGGTAAGAGCCAGAGTCAATGATCCGGAGCTAGGGTCAATGACACGGAGCTAGCATCAATGCTAATGTATTTGGTGTACATTGTACAGTGATAAACTGTATTGGCATAGACAACATTCTGTAGAACCTTGATCTGCTAAGCTGCAACATCAGAAGACATGCAAAGCACCGCACATGCGTTAACGAGAATATATTTAAGTTCCTAAATGTCTTCCTGTAACCTCCCATGTATATATACAAGTGTATTGATCACTGATTTAACGGTTAATTTCAATAACAGGTCGCAGTGTGTTGTAGTTACTGGTGAAAGATCAGGTTGGTCTTCTGTCATATTGGGTGTACCAAAGGCATTGTGCTAGGTCCTGTACTTTTGTCGCTGAACATATGACTAAGGGTATTCAGTCAGAAATTCGGCCGATGATTGTGTGTGTTATAAACCCATTAAAATGAGGAAGATCGGAAAAGGTTGCAGGAAAACATAGACAATTTAGGCATATGGGCAAGGAAATGGGGCATGAGGTTCCGGCCTAGCAAGTGTAACATGATGTCACTTTCTAAGAAAAGTTCAAAGAACATTGGTGGAACTTATTCCCCAGAATGCTCAGTTTTGGAGAGTGTCTCCAGTGTCAAGTATCATGGTGTTACTATATCAGAATAATTAAGACGGAATACACACATAGGGAATGTTTGCACCAGAGCAAATTGAACTCAATGTCTACTCCAAAGAAATTCATCAACTTGTCTCCGCAATGTTAAGGAGGCTGCATATAAAGGTTTGATCACACAGATCTTAGAGTATGCATATGCGGTATGGGACCCTCATCGTATAGGTTTAGGAGGCTCTGGGAAGGGTACAGAACCGAGCAACTTATGTTGTGCGATTTGTGTTGTCCAATTATCGTTATGATCCTGGTAGCATGGTATTCGTAATGAGCTAGGATGGAAACTACTAAAGGAACGTAGGAAGGAATCACGCTTGATCCTCCTATATAAAAGGCATGCCAAACATTCCCACAAAAGTAGCCCAACAAGGAAAAGTAAGACTCGTCATGAGCTTTCTTTCCATATACTATTCGCTAGCACAGATTCTTATAATGTAGTTTCATCCCAAGCACAATAAGAGATTGGAATGCAATCCAAGCATCAGTTATCGCCTTTACCGAATGCAGCCCAAACCATGTCGCTTCATTTGTCAGACTGCTCAAGTCTGACCAATCTCTTCCCGTTAACGCATGTGTGGTACTTTACATATCTTCTGACGTAGCACATTAACAGATCAAGATCAAGATTTATATTGTCTATGACAATATAGTTTATCACTGTAAAATATACACCAAATACCTCAGCATTGACGCTAGCACCGTGTCATTGACCCTAGCTCCGGATTTTAGCCTCTATCTCTTACCCAAAATGGACGATAAATTTGCTATACACTGTTTTCTCATATTGTCGACGTATACACACATCTGACTTTCATGAATAAATACAAATATGCACCGAAATGTGCAATCTGTGAAAAAACCCATACAGAACTCCCACACTTATAACAGACCAAGGCGTAAAATTAAACGATAATTGGCAATACTTTTGCAACATGAACACATATAATTGGAATAGCATTCCCCTCTGTTGTGTTTTTTGGCCTTGCCTCTACCTCGGAAGTGCCATTGACTCTCGTTTCCATATATCTCCAAAAAGAACTACAGTCAATGTTTAGTACCCGTGTAATATACATGGTAATTATATACCCTTATAAATTCTGTCTTAAGCCAATTAGTGATTTGTCGAATATCCGATTTATCTGAAGAATTCCTTCAACACTTCTACAAACGTAACCCTTATATTATTCTTTGAACACTTTAAATTATTCAAACAGTGTGTCTAATTTCTGGATTAACCCAACATTAAATAACAACTGCTACAAACTCACGTTTCTTTTAATTTCACTTCGACCATTTTTTTATTATTTCGGATTTATTATTAAGAAGTATATTAAGATATTCTGTTTGATCTCATCATAAACCGAAATAAACTCCAATGGTCTCATATTAGTAAACTATACAATTTTAAAATATAATGATCAGAACACCTTAAATGTTAATTACATATACGATAAATGCTCATTTTTAAGAGCACACTTTACTATTATTTAATAAAATATTAACAGTAATAAAATAAGAACAGCATACATATTCAAAACAGTACAACAATGCACATCCGATTCATGGATGATCTTTTTGATAACACGAAAATCTTAAGTTGTCAGCGGATATAAATTCGATAATTTCAATACATGTACAAATTGTTTCATTTATAAACGGATTTTATTCATTTTAACATCCGGATAAACTGTGTTTATTGATTAATTATAAACCATTACCACTCAGTACTGTGAAACAGATTGCGGTTCGCATTTAGTTTTAAACAATTTAGTATAATCCGTGAACGCCGATGATAGTTTATAATTATTAAACGCCGCTCACAAAATGATTTAGGCTTCCTTCTTTTTAACTACATGTATATCATGTTTTAATTCAGTTTGTAATATAAATACCGAGACAATTATCGATCTTTTAGTAGACCTGATTGTAAATAGATCGATAAGCTCCGCCCACAAATTACATGTATCGATAAAACTATAATAAGCTCCGCCCACGGCTAATCTGTATTTGCTTAAACGAAATAAGCCGTGTCCACGTAATGTATGTCTACTTTTATCTCGGACTGATGATCATAAATGACCAGTTATGTCAGGTTTACCAGCAATAATTGCATGTAAACCTCGGAAGTGTAGTCGAATGTAATTCCTATAAAAAAAAGTAATCATAAATGACCAGTTATGTTAGGTTTATCACCGCTAACTGCATGTAAAACCTCTGAAGTGTAATCGAAAGTAGTTCCTATAAAAAAAAGCAATCCCTCCTACTTAGCTCTACCGGCCAAAGGCCATCAGAGCTTATGGGATAGCGATTTGTCCATCGTCCGTCCTTT
Organism: Cyrtodaria siliqua; assembly: GCA_037043455.1. Lineage (NCBI taxonomy): Eukaryota > Metazoa > Mollusca > Bivalvia > Adapedonta > Hiatellidae > Cyrtodaria > Cyrtodaria siliqua. Next base: position 163,457 of record JAWPHD010002360.1, on the reverse strand, counting down.
TTCCTACTGTCCGTTAACTTTTGCCTCGTTAACACGATAGGCCCCTCATTTTCCATCCGATCTTTTTCAAACGTTACCTGATTGTTGATATTAGGGCCATTGATTAAAATTGCTCTATTCTGCCTCGTTAAGACGATAGGGCGTTTTATTCATCTGATCTTTACCAAACTTTACCTGATTACTAATATTAATAAAAGCTCGGATAAAAAAGTTCGAATATCAGCCAAATCGGATCAGTAACACCGGAGTTATGGCCCTTGATTTAGTTACAAAATGCTGTATTTTGCCTCGTTGAGACGATAGGCCCTTCATTTTTCATCTGATCTTTACCACAATTTAACAGATTGTTAATATTAATGAAAGCTCGATAAAGTTTGAAAGCCAGCTATATCGGACTAGTAACAACAGAGTCATGGCCCTTGATTTAGTTAAAAATGCTATATTTTGCCTCTTTAAGATGATAGGGCGTTCGTTTTTCATTTGATCTTTACCACACTTTACCAGGTTGTTAATATACTCAGCAGAAATACAAACGTCCCTCTTTTAAGCTGTGTTTTGCATAGGGTTGACTTTGTTACACGTTTCACACCAATCTAGATACAATTTCATCATTTTATACTTATCACTCAATCATTCTGATCAATATTAATAATCATCAAAATCCAAAGTTTGTCTGTTGCTGCTAAAACATGTTTTATTCAAATTGCGATATCACTATATTTTATTATAAAGGGAGGTAATCTGAAAATATTCGTTCTTGAAAGCTGTATGGCGCAAACATGAATGAAAAGAGCAGCGTCTTTTCTCTGTTTTTTGTGGTGATGAGGTCATTCTCTGTTTATTTCAATATAACAAAACTGTGTTAACTCACATTTTTAACCACAAGACCCGGAAATGCTGTTTAAACCAAATCTAGAGGAATAAGTTTGCCCACAAGTTTGATTCAAAGAAAATTGTTTTCATGACGGTGCTGGCCTTTCACAAAGGTATTGGCATATAAGATTAAATAAAATATAATTTCATTGTATCTAAATCTATGGGTAAAGTTTGGGACGTTTCTATTTTTACTCATTATATTAAGGAAAGCTTGGACAAGTTCGAAAACCAGCCATATCGAACCAGTAACTGTAACAGTAGAAATATGGCCCTTGATTTAGTTAAAAATGTTGTGTTTTGCCTTGTTAAGAAGATAGGGCCTTCATTTTGCATCTGAACTTTACCAAACTTTACCAGATTACTTATATTAATAAAAGCTCAAACAGTTTTGAAAACCAGCTAAATCGGATAAGTAACACCAGAGTTATTGCCCTTGATTTAGTTAAAATGCTGTATTTTGACACGTTAAGATGATGGGACCTTCCTTTTGTCGGATTCAAGCGAAGCTTTGTAGGAATGATTAGTACCAAGCCTAGTTGTGCATATCATCACCTTATTATGGTTGAATGAATTTTGGTAGAGTTACGACCCTTTAAATGTTTTAATACAAATAATGTGTATGCACTATTTTTCCTGAGCCCTTGACCGGTTTTCAACGAAATTGTGTAGGGATGATCAGTACCAGGCTTAGTTGTGCAAATCATCACCATGTTCCGGTTAAGTTATGGTTTTAAAGGCTTTACTATACAGACGTTGTCCCGACTAGTTGAACCCTTGGCCAGATTTCAACGAAACGTTGCAAAGATGATCAGTACCAAGCCTAGTTGTGCATGTCATCACCGTGTTCCGGTTGAAAAAAAGTTTGCCCTTTAAAGGTTTTACTACACAAACTTTGTCCGGACTAGGTCTCCTGAACCCCTGGCCGGAATTCAGAGAAACGTTGCAGGGATGATCAGTACCAAGCCTTGTTATGCATATCGTCGCCGTGTTCCGGATGAAACTTTTTTGGGGGAATTATGTCCTTTTAAAGGTTTTAATACACACACCACTTTGTCCGGACTAGTTATGCTGTACCCAAGGCCGTATTTCAACGAAACTTGGCAAGGACGATTAGTTTCAAACCTAATTGTGCATATCGTCGATATGTTCCGGTTAAATGCTTTTTGGTGGAACTATGGCCCTTTAAAGGTTTTAATACACAAACTTTGTACAGACTAGTTTCTTCTGAACTCCAGGGCAGACTTTAGCGATTCTTGGTGGGGATAAGGCGTACCAAGATTTGTTGCGCATGTCATCGCCGTGTTCCGGTTGCATGTATTTTTGTTACAGTTATTTAATGGGGTTTTGTACACTTACTTTGTGCAGACTATTTCTCCTGAATCCCTGGCTGGATTTCAACAAAACTTGGCAGGAAATCTAGTTACGCATATCATTGCCGTGTTCCGAATTAATGAGTTTGACAGAGTTTGACCCTAGTTTTAATTTAGTATATTCAGGGACCCGAGGCACAACAATTATAACCGAAACACAACCGCCTCCATAAAGGAACTCCTCTACACGCGGTCAAAATCTATTTTCTTTAATGGTTGTGCCTCGAATTCCTAAATAACCGTACCAAATTAGAACTAGTGCCTCTTGTTTAAATTATTAGCATGGGTTCTGTTGTAGGTGTTGTTGTTTTGTGTGTTTCTTTGTTTCTTTGCATGTTTTTAAAGGAAGCACTGATGGGAATTTTATGACGATAACCCCTGATATAAGAGCCGTTTTAACAAGTCGAGTGTCCACATGCCCTCTTGGGACATCTTCTTTGATGAAAATAGGCATTATAAGTAGGGAAAAGTGTCCATTTCTATTCAACTGTGTTGTCGTATGTATAAGAAGCGTATTGTTAGGTTTTACTGGATCACTGTTGAACATTTTCGAAATTTCGACTCTATGCTCACACTTTGTGAGTAACTATCAATGACAACAGCTGTACCCTTGACATGTTTAGTAAACAACAATAACTTTCTTACAAGTCTTGTTATCCCACCTTTTCTGGTGAGTTTTCAAGTGGAAAATTAGTTTTATATATGAAAATTACACTGCTGCATTATCCATACTTGAGTTGAAGTTGCAGCAAATCATTAATATGTGACATTTTAACATTGGTGACAATTGGGGAAAGACAGTTATTTCATACCAAAACGTTTTTTATGAGCAGAGTCTGGTGGTCATTATTGATAACGCTAATATTATATAAGAAGCATAATGCTATCACGCGGTGGAACATGAGGTCAGTATGCACACCATGCTGATTGGCTAATGATATTGGCGCACACATGAGCAGGGTTTGGCGCACCAGTCATTCAGCAGTTTATATTTATCGTTTGATCAAGATAGAACATAATTTTCAAACCTGTGCCCATTATATATATATATATATATATATATACGTATGCATTCACTTCCTAAAAAGGATAGCTGCAACACACGATGATAAACTGTATCTCTACATCATAACCCATTCGCCTGGAGGCACAATTAACATATACACGCATACATGCAATTATAGCAATTCTGAGTGGGATCAACTTTAAGGATTCAACCACACACACGCTATATTTTTAGACAGTGACAATGAAAGGTGCCGGATCACTAGGATAATGTGAATTCAGTAAATGGTATATATTAAAGGGAGATAATTGGAACTCACAACGGCCACTTTCGAAATTTGGGATCTAAGAGATTTGCGTTCACAAAGCAGAATTATATATAGGGAGAAGTATTTGCGAAACAATATATATATTAGTTCTGTATCGATTTGTGTTTTTCCTGTAATTAAAATTTAAATATCGTCTTTGGTCTGTTTGTATTATATTTTCCCAGCATATGTTTGTCATATATAATATATATAACTGTAAATGCTGGTACACAATGTGTCTGAATAAAATTACACAAATGTATGTTGACATGCAGTTTCAATCTCTAAAAGTACTTACTTTATTTGGCAATGTGTTTTTCCAATAAATAGTAAAGTTATTGCGTAAATTACACGTTGCGGACTATTAGCAACTCAGACAAGAAGCCCGGACAAGAAAGCGTCGTTTGTGGAAAAAACATCAAGTTGCCGACATAAATTGAATTGGCCACTATGAGTAAGTTGCGGATGAAACGCATCAAGCTGCGGATACAAAACTCTATGGACGCTTAACTACGGACAACATATGTTAGTTCCGAGCAATAAGCGACACAATCTGCGAACAGTGACTGTGGATAAAAAGAACAACAGACATGCCGAATCAACACTTAATCATATACATGATGAGCTTTTTATTGTATTTTATTATTTTTATACAGTAAACTCCACGTCAGTTAGAATGGTGCTTACAACAGACATAACCCTGGATAACAGTGTAAATCTCAGTTCACCTGTCACAATGAGGAATTTTAAAGTGGAGTTAACGGAAAGTGTAAGTTCATCAAATGCTGTTTATATTTGTGTAATATTACTTGTTAACGGAATAATCTATCAATAATCATATCATGGGACTATATTATTATGTCAGTGTGCCTAATCAAAGTTGTTCTGTTGTTTAGCATAAAGTGTTTAATGCTTGGTTCATTTATATACCCTATTTAATAGTTCACAGATATAAAAATGATTCAATATATGTTCATCTCCATAAATACAATTAAGAGATAATCATGCTAAGATTACCGCGTCGCCGTCAAATCAAATTCTCAGACGGCAATACCACTCACATACCATCCCAGATTGAAAATCTAAGTACCATGCAAAGCAACAATGTAAATGCTAGAAGCGTGCAAACTATTTGTTTTCTCATTAAATTACAATCCTTTAGTTGGTGTGTCTTTTCCTGGAATCGAACCACGAGCCTCTTGCTTTCAGGGCATTTACATGCATTATAACTGTTAAACTATTTGAAAGACAGTTAGGAAGTTATATTATTTGTTAATTGTGTGCGTGCGTGTTGGTGGGGGAGGTTGGGGGTGGGGAGTGTGCTGTGGGGGGTAGGGGGGCGGGGCGGTGGTTGGGAGTGGATGAGGTTCGCAGATAGGCGACTACATACATTGACATACAACGTTTAAATTTAACAAGACTACTGTGCTGCGTCTTACAAGTATACGTCCTTTTAGACGCAATAAATTATTGACGTTAACCATTGGAATAACGCGTTTTATTACATTAACATGAGTAAAAGGATTTCTCTGTGGAAAAAGATCGTAATCGCTTATATTAGTAGCGAACTCCGAAACTTAGTGTGACGTTGAGTCATTACGTCAATAAACAGTTGAGAACGTCGACGTCACTTGCCGAGCACTTTCAACAAAGCAAAACACTACGGTTTAAATCATAAACACGCTGATTAAAAATATAATAACTATATTATTTTATATGAAAGTCTTTAACTCAATGAAGCGAAAGATTTTCCTATAATCGATCCCAACACTTGATCTCTATACATTTTAGCATTAGAAAAAATAAAAAAACAATATTTAACCGTGTTTTATATTAGATACGAATCTTTGAACTTATACATTTGACTAAATGCAGCCTATTTTAATACAATTATATCAATATTGTTCACTTCGTTTAAATAAATGTGCAACTTACTATCAGAATATTTATTAACCACAAATGTATTACTGTGCCTAGAGGTCGAATATGAATCGATATTTTTGTTATTACTGTCTGTATGGTTTCATACCTGATGTGTAAGGTAGAATGAAAATTAACGCTTCTGGATGTGTCTGCAATCTTGTCGTAGCCATCCGCTAAGCTTAGCAAAGCAAAACATTCAGCTCTAGTCAATACATCTTTATTATAGCTCTAATCTATATATCTTAATATAGCTCTTATCTATATAGCTTTATTTCAGCTTCAAACGCGTTATCAGAAACAACTGCCGGGTACGATTTTTACAATAGTCATCAACTATGTTCGGTAAGTATATATTGATTTTATAGTGTACTTATATGTTTACTTAACATTTGTATAGAAATTAATGGATAAGTGAACATTGTTAACGTTTTATTTTAAACGATTTACGAACGATATTCGTAAATTATTATATAAATGCATGGACTTAACTTTATAAGGGATTTATATGTGTATGTAGTGTATCTGTACTAAATAGCCCATACAACTGTATATACAAAATATCTCGTTTTACGAGATCTACTGGCCGAAAGCAAATACAGCTTATGTGATGGATATATGTCCGTCGTCCGTTATGTTTGAGCGACAAATGACCCAATTGGTGCTCAAGGATTCAAAGTACACACGCATGTTATATATAAAAAAGGTAAAACAAATCCTCTTTTAGGAAACGTAGTATTATTTGCACAATTTAACAATGTATTAAAGTTGTATATCAAGACACACCTAAAATATTAATAGTTTCCTGACAGTAAAGTCATGCATTCTTCTCCGGAATTTAACATTGAATATGATTATTTTTTTACATACGTTTATTACAGAAACCAAAAGAATAATTTAATACGTTCGTTTAAGGAAATGTCTTACTGCTACATGTGTTATGTGCATCGTTTTCGAGCATACCTTTCTAAGAGCGACAACTCTCAGTGCACAAATATCATAACGTTCTATTTGTTACGAGTATCAAATCACTATAAGGGCGAACCTTTTTGAAATATGCATGGTTGTAAAAGTCCTTCCCGTAAGTACTGTAACTGTTTTTTTATAATTATGAACCCAATTAACTGTTTAGCGAATACATGTGTGATCCCATAACAAGCTATGTGTGAGTGTAAGAAAGACATAATATATTTACTATATTACACTAGTGAAATAAATACGAAAATGAAGGCTGAATCATTATTCGGTCTTTACCGTGCAGCCCGGTATGCATTTGAATTGCTTCGTCAATTCCCGTAATGTTTAAAATACAAGACAGTGGAGGTAGTTCCGTTGTTCGGTGTCGTACGGAGAAGACCGATTCAACATACGAACTCATCATACAAACATACGACGTCATTATACGACAACTTATATAATATAAAGGCAGCTACGATAATAGATGTTCCTTATAAGTTTTTTTTTGAAGTTATATGATAAAAAATTTGATATAAAGCGAGGTTGTTATCAAACTCTTATAATCGATTCAATAGGGTAAGATCAAGTATATTTCATTGTTTGTTCAGACCATGAAACCAGGGGCGTAACTGACCTGAAATGCATATGTATTCCTGACAAACTAGGGTTGTCCGGGTTTTTTTGTTTTTAAACTTAGCTATGCAATAGTGCGTGTTGGCGTTTATCTTAACTTGTGTGGTATTTGAAGAAATATTGGGGATTCGCCAACCTTACGATATCCTTAAAAACCAAGTCGACTACCTATTTTAGTAAAGGTAAAATATGTTTATCATAGGCAGTTCCAACTGTACAAAATATCAAAACAATCTGTTTATAGGAAAAAGACTGTAGGAAATGTCCTTAAAGGCGATTCAGTTTGCAATTTGATTAATAGTTGCTGTATGCGACATAAATAATATGTGTGTCCATTAATTACGTTTTCGTTAGGCCGGGGAAAAAATATCTGTGTTTCTTGTTACCCGACCGTCCCTTTTTTTGGCGCCGACCCTACAGTTTTTTATCATAAAAAAAAATGAAAAAAAAATGAAAAAATAAAAAAGAATTAAAAAAAAAAAGAAAAAAAAAGAGAAGATTTCCGTGTTATTTGATGAAAACAAATATGTTTTAAGTTTTTCTGATAAAATGTCCGTTCTAATGTAGTTATAGACAATGTGTGAAGCTCTCACTGGTCAACATTTGATACCTAACTGCTTTCATCAATTCTTTCTACGGCTAAAGTCCGAGAATTATCTACAAATCTGGGCTGGTTGGAATCGCAGATGTATGTCATTCTAGAAAATGAAAACCGAAAACAACTTGGATCAAACCGTTTTTCTGTGACAAGTCAAAATGCTCAAAAAAACGTGATCACTATGGAACAAAATAAATATGAATGTATACCTAATGAATGTATACCTAATTGAAAATCGCATTTTTCAAAGCATATTGAATTGTCACAGAAAAACGGAGACCAGAGAGAGCTTCACACCTTGTCTATAACTATATTACTCTGGGACATTTTTTCAGGAATATTTTAAATATGTTTGTTTTTAAACAAATAACACAAAAAAACAAAAACAAATTGTGACTGAAGGCACCTATTATTTATATATTCTTTTGTCTAGATTTGATTACTATTTTTATGATTCATTTCATTTGGATACATTGATATAAATTCAGTGATTCATTTTAGAAAAAAACTGACAGGCTTAATGTACGACTCGTGTTAATGACAGTTTTAATATTATTAAAAGTTTAGTTTTATGACAGAATAACAAACAGATTGGACACTTTCTTTCTGAAACAATGAAGTGGCCAAACTACCACGTGGCACCTTAATTTTTTCTTGGAACATCTCTTTCAAATATTCATAGATTTTGATAAGAATACATGCAAAGATTCATATTAAAATAAATGGCAACATGGGATTATAATAGTTTTTCTAAATTAGAAATTGTATAAACATTCCATTAATTTTCGCACTTGCCACGTGAAGCAGATATACATTTCAAAGTATCCTACATATTTGTTATTTATAGGTATGTGGTTTTATATAAAAAAATATCCAGAAGACTGAGAAGTGGTATACATACTAAGCGTAATGTAAAAAATCAAACAAATATTTGCAATATAAAAGATGATTTGTGTGCGTCAGCATGATAGGACACTTAGGCTGTCATTCTTGAATTAAAACTTAATTAAGCCCCGAACAAAGATGCTATATATATTAAAATAGAATCCGATTAGTTTTGACATCCATGAATAGAAAAAAAAAAAAAATACCTACCTACCTACCCTAATTTTTTCAACTGAGTAACCAGAAAAACTGGTGTTTTTTTTCTGGCCTTACTACTGTTGTTCCCACGAAGTCTTATTAGAGCCATAGATCTACCTTATCGCGTCTTTGTATTCTGTTTAATGCTCCGCTTTCAGTAAAAATCCATATCAATAGTTTTTTTTTGTGATTTTAAAAAGTCAACACCCACAATTTGTCATAACAGTATGATTGCTACGCATGAATGGTCTGTCAAGTTGTATATATTTCTGAAAAATGCATGGTTGTAAAAAGATAATGACAAAACGAGTGACACTTGGGCCTGAAACAATCACCTGCTAGTCCAGTGGTAGAGCGCCGAACTCCTGATCGAGAGGTCGCGGGTTCGATCCTCGCTGCGGCCACGTTATTTATCCTTGAGCAAGATAATAATCCACATTGCTTAGTACCGGTTCGACCCAGGAAGCCATCAAGAGTGATTAATCTAAGTTGCAATAACTTGTTTCGCAATCGATGTAAAATAAATATGTTTAAACTAAACTCACCTGCTGACCTTGCCGACACTTAACATAAGTGGTTGAGATAAATAGATCAGATAATTCCAGAGGAAAATTTTTGATAACCCTGATCTACTTAAAAAATATAAATGTTATTTAAGACCTCCTCTGCCAGAAGGACTATCACAACCTGACTTCTATGGTGACGTGATTTACAAACTTCGTAAGATTCTTGGTCAGAATCAGTCATACAATATTTATTTAATTTGTTAAAAAATTATCGGAATGATGCTATAATCTATCATTTTGCAACTCACTGCATGTTTTTCCTCTTAAATTGTGGGATGACCGGACAGAGTGTGGACACTATGATGGCGTCTACCTCAATCCTGAAAGGAAGGTAATGTTTGACTTTCGTCTCCAATATTGTCTTGTGGCGACTCTCATTAATGGTTTATTCCCTTGTTGTTGTGGCTTCTGCCAAGTCGCTGAGTACTTGCATTGTGGGTTTCTAGGCGTTTGTTTTTATATTCGTATATACATGATCATCGTTTTGTTATATACTTACATTGACTATTAATGCTGCCTATTTTGTTGGAGGATCTAGCTTGACGGGGATTTCGTTATTTACACTGGCCTGTTTTATTGGGTTGATGTGCTCCCGACATTCATGTATACACCCAGCTGTCAAGGCGATAGGCGTATTGTCAACCTATATGCCTATTATATATATTTATATTTGTTGTTTGTTTCTGTGCGCGATTGCGGTTGACAGTTGTCCCTGAATGCTACATTTCCTATTCGACTTTTATTTCTTGTTTTTGTCTTATTCCTAGATTAGTTATATTTGTCAAATATCCTGCCTTTTATTTATCCTTGTAATTGTTGTTTGTTTCGATGCGTGTTCTTGGTTGACTCTGGTCCTTAAATGCTATATACATTTCTTGTTTGACTTTTATATATACATAGTAGAAGACCACAAGCAAACTAGAAGCCAGAATATCTATATATATTAGTTTAATTTGGGTTATTTCTCGACGTTATTGCAATAAAACACACAAACTATTTTTTCACGTATACTATTCTAATGTTGGAATGTATAATCTATATTTTCTGGGACGTTTTATTGCCGAAGGTTTTTGGTGTACGTATGCACTTATAAACGCATTGAATCACACACACACACAAAGTGAACAAAGGATATCGTCTACAATGCAAATAGTATATCGATAAAAATAACACTGTTGATCAATTGACTGGATTAGCCCATCTACTGGGCAGTCAAAATGTGACGTCTTTATTTTATAACTGCATTTTGGGAAAAGCTAAATAAAAGGAAAATTGTTGGTAAAAATACACAAAACTAAAGTAGCATTGTCACTGTGTTCCAAAATTACAATTATGAAATTTTATGAATATTGCACAAGGAAAACTAATATAAATATAAATAAGAAGACGAACACTTCCTTGCTTTTAATGTGAAATTGACGACGTCAGAAAAAATTAAGGAGCACTAAATATTAATTAATATAATTAATACAACGAAAATGTTAATACAAAAATGAAATACAAAAACTCAAAAGTTAAAATCGTAAATATTTTCCTCAAAATATATATGTTAATAACTGTTAAATGTTTCAAATCATTTTATAATATTTACTGATATGAAAGCGAAAATATTACCCTTTATTGCCATATAATTTAATTTACTTGATTTATAACAGTTTATTAACTATTAAAAATGTCCACGTAATATATTAACGGTCCTCGTATATGGGTATTTGGCCATGTTTTGCGAGCTGAAGTTGGTAGTAAAGGAACCGTCAAATCGCTCCCATTTGCTTTAGATACACGCCCACTAGCCTTATATAGAGCTATAATATCTTTAAAACTATATACATTGATATTTGCAATTATTTTGTGATTGATTTTTAGCAAGTTGTATGACGTCATTTGTATTAATTTGATTAAATACACGTTTAATAGTTAATTAAAATCTGTTCATGACATACAATGTTTAGATACCCAAACGACATACTCATCAAATTATAATTGTATTGCTTTCAACTGCCTGTTTTCTTTAATTACCTTCCTTTATCAGTCTTCGCGATATGATATGACACATACACATACATATGTCATATAATGTTAGTTCAGTAGAAAAAAAAGAACAGACTGAGTATACATTTCAGTTTGCAAGCATAAAATACGTTTTACTCATACATATCCGTTTAGACAGTTGTGATAGATATCCACCTCTAGATAGTAATGATAGTTTACTAAATAATCATTTTTTCAAGTGGGTTATATTGCTTACATACTTTTCTTTTTAAAACGTACCTACTTGTGCAACTAATTCCAATGGATTCTGAAATTACATAAATTAACATTGATACGAAATATATTCGTGTTCCTTCGAGGCCCAATACATATTTGAAAACTCTTATCATGTCGCTCAAACATTAAACTATTTTTCGTTAGAGCTCTGGCACCGTCATCTTTCATCCGATCTTTACCAACGTTTGTCAGATTGTTGATATGAATAAAAATTAGAAACCCACGAACACCAGTAAGATTGAATAAGTAACAACAGAGTTATGGTGTTGTTGTTTTCTTTGAAAAAACCAGATGCAGCTTTACATATGATACTTGGTTATCATATTGACGGAATGTCGTTTATTACAAAACACCTGCAAACCAGTTGGTCGTTTACAGCCCGTCATGTGCCCCTTTTTCTAGAATAAATCGCTCATCGTTTAGTGGTACGTTGGACCCGCATGCGTCTGTTTATGGATGTTCTCTTTATGTCTGCGATAATATTGCTAACGTTTAGGCATTTTTTAATCCAAATATTTATTATAATGATTACATTATCGGAAATGAAATGGAACGTAAGACGTTACTTGCAATGAAGTTTGAAATTGCATTGAGGTGACAGGTGCAGATCTTCAAATCACACGAGATGTTTGGTCAAATGATCTGCACTCCGACAACAAGATGTGATCTGTACTCCCCGGATGAAGTTTTTGTATTTATATTGCATGCACCATTTAATCACGAAACGGATTCCGACAGGCTCAGTTATCGGAGAACACTATTCTTGGAGCACTGGCCTGCTGTAATACGGGCTCAGTAATGTACTAGAGTAATGTAGAAATTCTAATTAAATCAATAATTGACTTAATATATGAGAACAAAGTTAGGTTATAACATAGATTTAGCTGCAGCTAAGATTGCCGTATCTTGCATTTAATCATCTTTGTAGTTGTTGTTTGTTTCGGAGCGTGATTGTGGTTGAGTGTGGTCCTTGAATGCTACATTTCCTGTTCGACTTTTATATCTATATATTTACATTATCCACTTTGAATATATGGATATGATCATGATTTCCGTTTATGTGTGCACATTTTCAATATTAATGTTGGTTTCCTCCTTTCTATTTCATTTTTCTGCGCGAAAACAATAAAGGCAATTTGATTGAAACTTCCCATAATTGACCATTGGACCTTAAACTTTATTGCTCGTTTTACATTGAAACCTAAAATTCAAGGTCACCAGAAATCAAGGTTAAATATTAAAATTGTCCTACAGTGACACATTTCAAGATACGTGACTTATTGGAAATTTAATCAGGGTCCTCAAAGGTAGTTCATGACATACATCGATTATTTGCTCTATCTGTTTTCATAATCTGTGTCCTATTCTTGCTTCGCATTCAAACGGTTTCTGTTTTCCCGTTTATTTCGTATAACTTGACGTTTTTATTTGATTGTATAATATGTGTTTCTTTATAGAAGAGGAAGTCTCATTGTGGGTTACTCAGTTATCGTACCCACACGATCAGTAGGAGACCTTGTTGTTGCAAATATTGCAATAGCTAGAGAGAATATAACGGTATTTGACAAAACTGGACAAATAACAAATATGACAGTCGAAAATACAACAGGTATGGTTGAGTTTACACAATATATAAACAGTTTAACAATTTGCAATATTTATAGCGAATGGCAATAAACAAATAATTAACGGTGTTGAGGCACATACTCGTATGCAGTTGTATGTACTGAGCTTGTCAGGCTTAATATGTCACACGAACTGAACCAAAACACTGTGCGGTATTTGTTATTTATGTTGACCTTACATTATTAACCTTTACTCACTCCTGAGTTGCGATCTGTTTGATGCGAATTCAAAGTATACACTTTCAATGGAATAAATAAAAGAGATACACCGATATGAAATTTAATAGGCGATTTATTTAGTAAATGACATAATTGAAAAGTTATTCAAATCATATCTTAAAACACTCATGTATAACATTCCGTGTATTTATTAAATTTAAAAGAATAACATCAAAGGTGGTGTACCGTTTGATGTGAATTCAAAGTATACACTTTCAATGGAATAAATAAAAGAGATACCAATATGAAATTGAATTGGCCATTTATTTAGTAAAACACCCATGTATAACATTCCGTGTATTTATTAAATTTGAATGAATAACAACAAAGGTGGGGGACGAATATAAACGCCACATATTGCTGAAATATCTACCTTAGCAGGTATTACAGCAATAACCCCATCCGCAACTGTAGAGTGAGACAAGTATGTGAACTTGAACATTCATGTAAGCAATGATTAAATTAAGTATGAATATACTACATTTGACTAGATAAATTACGAATTCGCTTTAAAAATAAACATAAAATTATTTTTGGTAAATATCTCAACACAATGAGTGTAATATATTATGGACTAGACATACATTGATGTACATGTAATGAAATAAGAAAACAATATTCTAAGCTAAAACACTCTTAACGTCTATAAAATCCATACTGTTACATTATTGTTACAAACAGAATAGTTACACAAGAAAACATTTCCAGAGGCCCCTGTCCCCATGGTCTGTTTATCCTGTGTTGACATTATAAAGGTACTGTACAAGTACATGTATCTTGCGCTAGATAAACATGGCAGAGACCCCTGACCCCATGCCTTGATTATCAAACGTTTACAATAACCATAATACAATTGTGTTTACATGATCATATACCTAAATTTATGACAAAACACCTGCTTATATTTTCAAAACCGGAATTCTGTGCCCTTTATAACATTGGGTATTACAGCCCACCCTACTTAAAGCACGATTCAAGCTTTAGTCCACTCAGCCTGTGAAATTGTACCACTCAACATCAAACTAATTGCAACAGAAATGATTTACAGATTTTCTGATACTGACATATATTGCGAAAAATCACAAAAATTTCTAGAAAAATCTAGATAGGGGAAATAAGTTTTTTCACGCTCCTATATTTACGCTTTTTTTAAAACAACCCCAGATTTAGAGTTATTTGAAAAAGACATTTTAATGATGTATTATACTATTAAGACCTTAATTATTCATAACAATTACATCTTTGAATAATTACAAAATACAGATATATTATAACGCTGTTTGTTGAAAAATGCATATTGAATTACCCCAGCCACTGAAATCACAATAGAGAAATTGCATACAAAGGTAATGCTATGTTATATGCATTTCTTGTTACAGTTTAAGACAAATACTCAAATTAAGATTGATGATAAAGTATTGGGTTAATATATTGGCCTCTATATGGTAGCCGTCGGCATTGTCGGCAGCTATTAATATCCCATTGCTAGCATCATTCCTTGATAATTATTTTTGGAAGAGTGAAAGGTAAATACTTAAGATTTTATGGTGAAGCGCCGGGTGTTGAGGTGGGGGTGTGGGGTGAGAGTGGAGGGCGGATAATATATTGACCACTATATTGTAGCTATCGGCAATGATTTATTAATCCATTGTTAGCATTATTGTTAACCTCATTCGTAATGGTCATACCAACTTACGCTGTAACTGCGCACACTTATTAAAAATACTATAATAATAGTCAAAATAGAGCTCAAAGGTTTTTAGACAATTCTTTAAATATATATAACTGTTCCTACACAAAACTATCACAATTGATGTTGCAGCATACTTGTAAGTTATACCACTTCTATGCCATAATTCGCAATGCTAATTACTAGTATATCAATAACTCATAGCTTTCACTATTGAATGATAATGCCAAATGTAGTACAACATCACAACAAGCTTGAATACCCCTTACCGATTTATATATTTTTACAACTTGATTTACATGAGCAATAGCCCTCTTTAGGGTTGATCAGCATAGACACATGATATGGTACCCCACCCAGTCACATTATACTGACACCAGGCTGACCAGTCCTAGCACTACCCTTTATATGCTGATATGCTGAGCGTCAAGCAATGGAGCTACTAGTATCATTTTTCTGGTCATTGGTATGACCAGGCTGGGTATTGAACCCACGACATCCCGCATGCGAGGCGGATGATCTACCATTACGCCACCACTGTGGCTCTTAGCATTTATAATTGTGTCATGCCAAACTGCAAGGTGAGGTGAAGTACTAATACTGCCTAATTACAAGTAGTTTGTATTAACATGATTAATGTGAAAGGCATATATATACACAATTTGCCGTTCTGATCGATGCAAGAGATCTATCAAGACAGTACCACAACCTATCCTGGTCACCACTTATTATTAAAAGTGATATTTTCAAGAATGAGTCATGTTACAAAAGCACTAGAAGAGGATGTTGACATTTGAAACCTCTTCACTTATGTTCTCATAGTAAACTATTATTAATTTAGTCCATAATTTTGAGTAGAAAACATACTTAAGCCAGAAAATATTAACGCTAAATTTCTTGTTTATCTGATTTCCTTTCTGATTTTGAAATAATTTTACTTTTTTTTTTGGTATGCTAACTTTTTAATGTGTGTTGATACACGTTTGTCATGTATGCACTACCTATACTGCAAAATGACCCGTTGGCCCTGCTTCATAGTAAGCAAGGTCATTCATAGGGCACAATGCAAAAGTGCACTAGTTCTTAAATGTGTTCGTGATATGAAATTGAAATGATACATTTGGCATATGTTTCAAAGTATTATTATATTCTATTGAGTTGATTGCGTAGGCTCCTAAGTTATGTCTTCCACAAACTATGTTAACTATTTGATTTTGCGTTTGTATTAGAATAGTCTGACTGTAAGTTACTGTAAGGCTCTATGCATATAAACAGAGTAGTGACTGCATTAACAACATACAATTAGAATGTTAAAGAAGTACCCCGCCAAATAATGGCAAAATTACACTTATGTATATGTACATGTACCGATTAAACGCATTCACGGGTTCCTAAAATACTCTTTATTGAATATGCGTAAAAATAGTTATGAGTTCATAACTCTAATTTGACGCTGTAGTTTTGGAGGTTGTCCTGGCTTGTTAAAGTCGTTTTTATTGTGTCTATAGAGTTTGTATTCTCCAAATGTTTAAGTTAGGATTCTCAAAATGTTTTAGTTATATAGAGGTTTAGACACGGTGTATGTTGTAAATTTTGCCACTTGAAGGGACTTTAACATGCCATAATCTGACCCAAAAGTATATTTCAAGGAGCAGGGGTCATATTGGTTATATTTTTCTAGCAACGAATTGCCAAACTCTGTGCAAGTCAAGTGTATTACAAGGGACAGTATACATGTAAGTGATCACAGTTATAATCTAAAATATGTCGTATTATGACTTTAATTGTGTACTGACAATAGTTTGGGCGCAAATATACTGTAATTTTGTATTGCAAATAAAAACAAATCACACTAACAGTTTAGAAAAATGTATTATATAACTTAATTACAATGAGTTTTTCAATACTGGATTTCTAGCCTGAGTGAGAGTTCGCACAAACAAACGAGTGCGCTAGCATGTGTTTATTTGGACGTGTTGTCATGAGTATCATCACTCGGGATTGAAAAACTCATGTTAATAAAACTCTTTATACTTTCCTTATCTCTCTCCAAAGTTATTATCAAAGAAGCTTGGATCACAGAGGTCATGTTTTGCTAACAAAGAATGCATAAAGTTTAAGAAGGATCCTTAATCAAGGTATTGTTTTTTATCAAGCACGGTCAGGTATATACAGATATACATATTTCTGTTTTTAAAGCTTTGTCAGTCATACTGCGACTACCTCATGCTTTTAACAATAATAGTTTCTGTGCAGATAAAGTGTTTCCGTTGCAAATACGTAAAGAAATAATATTTTAATGCGAAAGACTTGGGTATTTATAGTTGCCGACAATGCCGACGATTATCGTACATTAGTCAATGTTTCACCCCAGTGCTTTCTCGTCGATCTTATTATGAATGTTTACACAAAAATGTTCTATGAAACTGCCTATAACACAGTTTAACATTGAAATGCAGATCCATTGTAATTAAGTAGGTGGGGTAATTCAATATGCAAATTTTAAGAAACAGTGCTAAAATAGGCATTTATATGCATCGTTCATTCAAACTTTTCAATTTTAATTATTTAGCTATGTCTTTATATGTCTTTATATTGTAACACCTCAGTGATTTTATGACAAACGCACATTTTTGAGCCATAAAAAACTTATTTCCCCTATCTAGATTTTTCTAGCCTTTTTTGTGATTTTTTGCAATATATGTATTTATAAGAAAATCAGAAAATCATTTCTATTGCAATTAGTTTGATGTGGGTTCACAGGCTGAGTGGACTATTTGTGGTGAAAAATACCTAGAAACAGGAGTTCCATACATAAAGGAGAAAAAGGGCCCAGATGATGGCATATGCATTTTATAAGAACATAAAGCATGAGCAGGGCATTGGTTTATGCTATCATTGCAGCATTCGATATAAAACTTTTGTTTACCTCCTTTGCTATATTTATAATTAGACAACTCTAATTCCACTCCTACTTGTTTATTAGAAATCTGGTTAAACATAGCTGCCAGGTTTTTAGTGAAATAAAAAGCAATGAACAATCTAATATCCTCCACAGAAGATGGTAATTTGTATTTTTTACCTAATGTTGTGTTAGTGAATTGCTTATATACAGTATTTGCTGTCTGATAGGTTTGTTGACTTGACACGCCCAAAGCATTGTTCAACAAATCAGTGAGGGCTGGCGTGGCGCAGTCGGTAGCGCGGCGGATTTGTAACCGGAGGCCCCGGGTTCAATCCTCCGTGGTGCCACTGAGTTTCGTCGATGTGTTCTTGTGCAAGACACTTTCCCTTAGCCTCGTCCGTCGGATGGGGACGTAATCCGGGCGGTCCCGTGTATCGGTTTATCCTCCGAGCACGTCAAAGAACCATAGGAATCTATCCGATAATAAGAGGAGGGCACGGTTCCCGGATTCCTATGTATCCTTCCCCTCTCTCTGGGGCAGCTCTAAATAACCTATACTGTGTTGATGAACCGTTAAACAACACTCAATTCGGCAAATCAGTAGCCACACTTCTTAAATAATCAACCTCTCTTCTTCTATATCCATGACCATTGGGTTCTGGAATGGACACAGCTGAAGGAATTCCCAGCAACGTGACAAGCTTGAAAAAGAATGTTGTATCTCAATCATTGAACAACTTAACATCTTACTAAATGCATGATTACTTTATCTTATGATGTTTACTTATTTATAATATAGACAACAGCTAAATTATCTGAATTAAACATAATGCATTTGTTGTGGAGCTGTTTAGCCCATAGTTATACTTCCAAAACAATGGGAAAAAGTTCTTTGTTATATGGTAATTGTTTTAAATTACTGATATCCAAGATAACCACCGAATCCAATATTACTCGCATCATTATACAGGTTCAGAGTATTTGAATTATGTCCCATATGGCAGACAAAAACAGCGGTTATGAATACCGACCATGCTTTTAAATCAGTTCTGGTTTCTTTATTAAGCCGCCGTTTGTGATGTGGTTTCTTTAATCCTAGAGTGAGATCAATAAGCCGACGCAGAAATGACCGACCTTGTGCAACTACCTATCAAAGACTGCAGTTCTCTTAACGTGACCTTTTCCCAACATTGAACCGAGACAAAATGATCTGATTACAAGTTTGTCAATTGGTAGACGTTTTTCCATGGCATTAGAATCCAGTTCAATACCAACAAATGGTAGTGTGGTGCATGGTTGAATTGTTTTTTCTGCTTTAATTGGAATGCCTAAATTTAATGCCAGATTCAGAAAAAATATCTGGATCAAGAGAACACTTGTTATGTTTTAGCGGGCCAACAAACAAAAAGTCATCCAATATATGTGCACAGTCAGAAACCATAAGTTTATGTTCAGCTATCCATTGTAGTGCATTACTAAACTCTTTAAACAAGTAACGTGATAAACTAAGGCCCATAGGCAGAGTTTTGTCGTAATAAAATTTGTCCTCTATACAAAAACCTAGCAATTCATCATCATTTGGAGAAAGAAATGGGAACCAGTCTAAATGCATTTAAAATATCAGTTTTTGCCATTAATCATGATAATGCACCCTTTCCGAATTGTTGAATGAGATTAACTGCCTGGTCAATATTGTGATATTGTACAGAACATAGTTCTGGAGGTATGCTCTCGTTTATCGAGTTACCTTATGGATAGGATAAATGGTGAATGACACGGCATTCACCAGGAGACATTTTAGGTACTAAACCCAGTGGTGAAACTTGAAAAGTGGGAAAAGTTTTTTCCTCAAAAGGGCCAGCAACCCTACCTGCAACAAGCTCAATTTGGATATTTTGTATTAATATAGCAATATTGTCTCTGGCAGATTTTAAATTGTCACACAATCGGAACACTCGCTGACCGTGAAATGTTAAACATTCACTTGCATTGTATACTGAAATTAAACTATTAGAGCCTTGAAGTTTGCATTAATCCTGCTCAGCAGTTACTAACACCAGGCGCTAAAAGTATCGATTTCCAACCATGCTCAACAATAGCATGATAGTCAAAGGATAACATATCCTAATATATATATGTTTAATGGTTCCGAATGTATAAACACGTACATACTAATTGTGGTTAATACATAACACTAAATATATATAACATTAAATCAATCATGGTTTAACAACATGTGATACATGAGGATAACATATCCTTTATTTTAACTGTATGGGTCAACATGTATAAACGTGTACACAAACTGTGTTTAATGCATAACATTGAACAACACACATTATGGAGACATAAACACGCCACGACCGTTTTTTTCTTACATTATTCCCGATTTTTATCATCAGTTCTTCCTGTGGGCGACCTCGCTTCTTTCTGTTCAAACACCTTGACATGCCTTGAATATTGATTACAATTCATCCTTGTAATACGACTTGCTAGAAGTACACATCAGCACAGTAATACAATTGTTCACATGTTAAAGGGATACTTGTGCGTTAGAGTGTGCATTACAACACATATAAACTGTTCACTGTTACCATGTGTAATTATTAGATTGCGTTATCAAAGTTAAAAATGTAAAGCAACTGTTGCTACCTTACCATTAGCCATAATGAAAACGATAATAATGAAAATTTAAAAAAAATAAAAAGGAAATCAGCAGGCTTGAACACTACCTTCCTGAGCACTAACACGACGCCTTAATCAACTGCGCTAGAGAGGCTTGTGAATATTTCATCGCTAACATATAATAATAATGATAACATCCTACATTTCAGTAGAATGGTTTACCAAAACGTCATTTCAACAAGTGAAATGGTAACCTTTCAACATTACAAGATATGTGTTTATACCATTCAAGTTTTTCAGACGAGTTCTCTAGGAATTCAAGTTGTAAAGCATGCTTATCGGCACTTACATGAGTCACAGTCTGTTAACCATAGACAGATATAAAAACCTATATAAGGGTCAGCTGCCTTCGGCAGCTGAATAACTAATGCTTGTTTCGATGAATGAATTAACGCTAGGACATCATATTTTTAGTTCGATTGTAAAACTTTTGCGAGTGCATCTCATTTATGTTTTGGTTTAACCTTCTTTTCCGTAATTATAAAAGCATGTTGACAACTGTTAAGTTTTCTTCATCAATCAGAAATGTTAAGTGAATAACAATTAAACCACTTATTTGCATTTTTTATACATTTGTTACAGAAATTAAGAAAGTTGTGGCATAGGTAATTGAAATTTATTTACCGTCCCTCGTGTAAAGTAGTGCACTATAAAAACAATCTTAAATTAACTCGTTTTCACCGAACGTTTCACAGTAATATGAAACAGTATAACATTATTAGAAATGTTTGTTTTATTGAATTGAATAAAACAAATTATTCCATGTATAAAAGAGACAACTACATATGCTATACACACGCGTAGCACAACACGAACATGTTTATCCCACTACGACATAATCTTATCAACACAAATATGCAGAACACGATGTTTTTCTTGAAATAAGGCTATGGTCCATCTTAATTGACTAGAACTTTATAAAAAAAAAAAAAAAATCGAAAATACATATCTCGTCTTTCCTTTTTTATACTAAATTTAAAAAAGTTACACTACAGTAAAACGATATTTCCATTAAATACATCCATGCAACTGATTATAGGATTTCAAAAACATATTTTCTCCTAAATAAAGTTGATTTCGAAATTAAATATTTATTAAAAGAAAACTATAATAGTTCATAGTGTGGAATATTACTTATATATGTTTCTTTGTTATGTATAATATAAAACATGTTAAAATGCACGTATTAATCATATAACAATTACAGTAGTATACAATTTCTGATGTTTAACAAATACATCTTGACAAATACACATGAAAATGATATGGAACTATAAAATTACAGTTTTCCTGTAATAAGCGCAACTGAACGGACATTTTACATTTTTGTTTAATGATGATACTAACAAACACACTCTCAGTTTGATCAGTTAAGAGTTTGAGATAATTTTAAATATAAGAAGATTCTTTCAGAAATGATGACATTTTACATGTTTTAATATAGAACTTGTAAACACGTTTTCATTCGAACATAACATAATGCTTGATAATACATGTTACACAACAACCACTTATATGCTGAGTTATTCATGCTCCTATATTTAACAATATGTTGTAATAACCAATGCTTTTCCTACGTTAGTGTCATTGGACGACCCATGCCAGTCATATGAACTAATTGAAAAGTGTGACTCTGGAGAACAATGTGACCTCATCGAAGGGAAACCAAAGTGCCAGTAAGTGCCATTCTATTCTCCTTTCTTTTTTTCCAAAGGTAGTTATAGAACATTTATAGAAATATAGATTCTGTTTTCAAAGAGGGTGTTCTAACGACTGAGATAAAAGCGTTTCTTTGAGAAGGTTTGAATATATTTATATATATATATGAATAGTGTATATATATATATATATACGGTAAAGAATAGTACTCATCTTACTTCGTCTTACAAGACCCTTTCTGCAACATTGGATCACGGAGGAGGAGAGAAAACTAAAACCATCGGAATGAAACTAAGGATTTAGTCTTTCATAATTTACAGTTAGATAATCGATTGGAATATCTAGTGTATCGAAACTAGTGTATGAATGACCGTCTTACCGAGGCTACATTGCATCTAAGCCAGAATATGTAATTACACTGTACATAAATACTGGACAGACTGAAGGTCGAAATGCTTTCGCACGGGATATTAATGTTAAGTTATTTTTATTACTGGATACTGCTTTTATTAGTATTGTTTTCTTTTTAGTCCTTTATCAGAAGAAGCATGGCTAACTGCAGGTAAACTATACTGTTCTTTATACTGTTGTTGTACTTGTTCTTCTTATTGACATCAGTTCTTCTTCATAAAACATACTTAATGCGTCTCCATTTTCAAAGTGTCTTACAAAGGTTAAGTGTTGCAATACAATTAAAATATACCATCAACTGATCGCAGTGCAAGTAACGAACTTGTAAGGGTAATACTTTTGAAGTGTGTCGCGAATCAATATATTTAATTAGCACAATGTTTCTTTATTGTTATGGTGTACATTTTTGAGTTTTTTTCAATTTTATTTCAGAATAACTTAGAATAACTTGATTGCACTGATATAAGGTGATGATCTGAATCGTACACTATGTTATTATGCCTTTATATTAATGCGGTTAGTCAATGCCAGATCCAAAATTAAAAGCCTTAGTGGCCAATATCCATGTTGATGGTGCATACCACTTTCTTATGTTGATGTATTTATTTCTGAAACCCGAATGTATATCCTATCGCTAAGAAATGTTTGACACTTCCTACTTGCACAATCAGTTTAATATGACGATTTAGAGATCAGTAACAAATATAACCATAAGAAAGTGATACCTTATAATTGCATCCCGAATGTGTAATCGAAACTCTATGGCAATGTGGATCATTAAAAATGGAAGCCAAATTGAGGTCCACATTAAATACATACCACAACGCACTGAAAAGCACCTGTCGCGCAGTACCATCAGTTAAAATATTTATAGACGAATCGGCAGAAAAAACGTGTACTCAGACTGTGTCCATATATTCTAAGCATAAACATATATTAAATATAGACGATGATAATGAACTTTATTTTCTCCACTTGGGAGATTATCATACTACACCCGTCCGAGCATCCGCAGTCGCACTTACGCGCATCCACAGATGCACTTACGTGCGCACCCACTATCCCATAAACGTTCATACCAGATAACTTATCGAGTTCACGCAACCGTATTTCACTGCTAATTTCCATACTATACTTAGTATATTCCCCTATTGACCATTTCGGATAAATAAGTCAACCTGTTCTTTTCATTGACTGCTATGTTTAAGGAAATATTGTTGTTTTTCAAACATATTACTGCAAGAGATCTGACGATTTATTTATTCCGGAAATGGTTTACAGTCGAAAGCATATTAAAACCATCGTTTTAAGAGCGCGTTTTTGAACGAGATAGACATATCGGCTCCCAGAATTTTCTGAGTAAATCTGGTATCGCCATCAAACTAAACTTGTAGGCGAATATCGTGCCACACATCAGTTTAAAAGCGTTAAGCTAATCGACACTCATTTTTCTACCAGTCGTATACGTTGAAAGGACAAGCGAGATGGTTTCTTGGGGTACACTTGAACAGACTAGCATGTTTTATCTTCTAGAATGATTGATATAGACCATAACAAGACAATGAATCTCGTATACAATCGTGGGAAATACTTTTAAAGTATGCAAATTCTTGATCTGCGTTAAGTATCTCGCGTCATAAATATGTTTTATTAGCGATAACGTCGGTACTACTTCCATAACTGTTTGCTCAGCAGATAATTAACATCTGGTAAAACGTCATTAATGATATATTTTAAATGATCTGTATCCAACCATTTGCATATATCTATTGTTGGTTATCACTCGTATTTTTAAGATACATAAAATACCGTCATAAGAATAACTTCTGCAAAAAAAACCGAATGTCTGGCTTTTTGAAATCGCTGTTATTCTTTGTGATTAATTATTTTGGTCTTGCCATATTCCTAGATGAGTTATATTGGTCGTTTGTTCAATAGTCATATGTCTTGTGTTTACAATTTAAGCTTTATGACTTTGGCTCTTTCAAAAGCGTTACATGATCTACAAGTATTCTGTTTCATATTCAATGACATCACGTATGAGAGTTTTAAATTATTGTGGAGATGATGGAAGAAACATCCTAACAGTAGAAACTAAAGTCAAACAGGGCCTAAATTCATCAAATTGTTTAGCACAAGAATCAGACTCAGACTCAAAATCTCATTTTTTTGCAAACCCTAACAACACGAAAGTATGGTTAAGAAATTGATAAATTTGCTTGTAACATTGATCAATTTGCTTGTAACATTGCTTTTATTTGGAATTAAAAATTGAGATTGAGTCGAGTCCGATTCTTGTGCTCAAAAGTTTGATGAATATTAGGCCAGGAAATTTAGCATTCACAGAACGCAGTCCGCCAAACTTACGCATTTAAAACAATCAACAATTACAAAGAAACTAATATAAAAAAGATATGCGACACCAAACAAAAAAGTAGTTGAAAACAAGGGAAACGTCTTGACACGGTTAGTGACAAAATGGCAGCTAGGGTTTAAATCTGTCTACGGTGAATCACAACTCATTCTTTCCAATGTGTATACCAATTAAACAGGACAGTATAAATAGGGAAATCTCTGCCTGGCTATATCCTTCAACCAGAAATGCAGCATTAATGGGCAGTATAAATAAAGCACAAGATTGAGTTGAGAAAATATCGGTTTTCAATGTTATACCAGATGATGAGGTCCTCCGAATACAGCTTTTGTATAAAGCGACAGACAAGCTCTTTTTTTCATTAGTTGTGTTATGGTTATATTTTTGCTTTAATGAATTCCACTGATTATGAAAAACGGTATAGTTCATGACGGGGAGTTCTTTATTTGCATATTGCATATCGTTTTATTGGGTTGACGGTAGGGTAAGTGTGAAGTTTGGAGCATCATAGAACCTGATTTAAGCCCCCAGCGGCATTTTTTGCCACTGACCGTTCCAAGGCGGTATCCCTATTGTCAACAAATTTGTGTTTGTGATGTCTTATTTGGCCATTTATTCATCTTTACATTTGTTCTTTGTTTCTGTGACTGTTTGTGGTTGACTGTCGTCCTTGAATGCTGTTTTTCCTGTTCGATTTTTATATCTATATTTGTATATACAACTACCTTTGCTATGATCTTTCTTGTCGTGCCCTTAATGGTTTATTCTCTTGTTGCTCTGGCTTCTGCCAAGTCATTGAGTACCTTCATTGTGGCTTTCTAGGCTATTTTTTTTATTATATTTACGAGAGCATAATTGTGTTTTACTTATATTGCCTATTGATGCTGCCTCGTTGGTTAGAGATTAGATCATAGCGGGGATTTTTTTATTTACACTGTCCTGTTTTAATGCGATGACAGTAGGGTAAGTGTGAGGTTTGGTGCACCCTAGAACCTACTTTGCCACTGACCGTTCCAAGGCGGTAGCCCTATTGTCAACCCTTTTATGTTTGGGATGTCGTTTACTTTTATTATTACTTTTGCCTTCTTGTTTGTCTGTTTGCGTGTTTGTTTCTGTGTTTTGTGGTTGACTGTCCTCTTTGAATGCTACTTTCCCTGTCCGATCTTTTCATATTTCTTCCTAATTGGTGGTTGTTTTCCTTCATAAAGGTAAAATGCAAAGAATGATATACTGCTATACCCTAGATACTGTTCGATATAACAACGCTATTCAAAGAAAATACTTAATTTGTGACTCAATTAGTATACCTGAGCTAATCGGTGACGTAGCATGTAAGCAGTAAATAAACAAGCTTTCCATTTTTTTAATTATCATTTAGGGTTAGGAAATATGTCCTTCAAGCTACTGTAGCTATATAAGGCAAGTGGGCGTGTACATAAACCAAATGGGAGCGGTTTAACGCTTGATTTATTAACAAATTCAAGCTACTGAAACATGACTGGAAACCCGTATATATTGTATACCAAACCTTTTTAATTTCTTTACGTACGATCTGCAAAGCAACATCAAAAATACACACCCATTCACTTTCAAAATAGTATAGCCTATGCGAATTTCGAACCCATGACCTTTGGATTAACAATCAGTCGGTTCTATGGCCTAAGGTTAGTCACAGGGTTTTCAATTCGGAGAACTTGAGTTCGAATCCAGTGTTGAGAGAACTATTTTTCAGTGATTAGGACGGTGATGTTTTTTTATATCGAACGAATGAATGACGGATTAACAATGATGGCTGGGTGTCTTCCGTTATATACGGGTTTACTGCAGTTTTTGACAATCTGGCAGTAAACCAAGCGTAAAGTCTCTCCCATTTGATTTAGGTACTCGCCCACTAACCTTACATACAGTTATAGTATCTTTAAGGGCATGACAAGAAACATTAAACGTACGTGTAGATCATGTAACGGTAAAATACACCACGGTATATATGTTATTGTTTATCTGAAACAACACAAAACATGTGTTCGATCAAAATAAATTTAAAACCCTTAGAACAAAACTAGAACACCATGAACGATTTTAAAAGGACATCTGTCCAACAGAGAATGTAATCTATATTGCAATAAAATACCTAATTTGCAAAACAAATTAACTAAACCTGTAAATGATCAAGAGATAAAAATGTAGAGCTTTGTGTGTAATCATAGCGTTAACGTGGTTATTTTGTGATAAGTTGTATTAAGATATTAGAGAAATATAGCATAAATCTTCTTTATTGCAGATAAATTGGCTTTGACTCTTGGACCTCTGTTCTTGCTTCTCGCTTTTTTTATCGCCGCGGTTGTCATCTGCTACAAGAGAAAGCAAAAAGAAACAAGAAAACCTATAATACATGAATCATAGCATGGGAGTACGGACATGTTTGAAAAAGGCAGTGAATTTTCATTTTTAGCAGGACATATTAGCAAGAATTTGACCAATTAATTATCAGACAAGGGACACATCTCCAAAATGGTGGAGGTGACAAAATCTGTGTTTGCCTATCTGAGTACTATATAAATAAAACAATGAAGTTATATAATAATTGTATTAAAATAATTATAGTATAATAATATTTTTCTTTTGGTTTTGTCTGATTTCAAATATTATGGAAAGATGTTTTAACACTAGTATAATTTTTTTGTGTAATGGACAATTTTATCATGTATGTATTTTAAAAGTTGTGGTTATCCCGGAACAAAGTTTGTAAAAATCAATAAGTGTGCCAGTATCCCCGCCAGGACTCGAACCTGGATCTCGTATCTCGAAAGAAAAGCATGCTTCCTTACACTACAGAGATGTTGCCAACAGCACAGAGCGTACAAAATATTAATCAGCCAAGTTAAATTTAGATTAAGCATATTTTACTTCAAACTAACCACAACTTAAACTGTATATTTACATAATTATAACCATCCAGCCATTCTATGCCCTGATCCTAACTCTTAGAGCATGGCCTTTGAATCGACCAGATGAAGCTGCAGGTTATGCTTATGAATTAATTCCAACATTTCATTAAAATGAAACCCAGTGAAAACAAAATTTAGCAAATAACAAGTCCCCTATAGGTGTAATCACCTATCTTAAAACCGCACAATGGATACTTCTCAACCCTGCCAAATTGCATGACAGCCCTCTAGGGAAAGTGAAATTGTTGCGGAAAAACAAGTTTTTTATTTATATTTTATTTATTTATAGCAAACTTGAACTTTGACCAACCGACCTAAATAACAATCCAGTGCTTCCTTTCAATGGGCTGCATATTTTTATGAAGTTGTGTGAAACTCATTAAAACCATACTCTATTTGTTATGTAGCATGTCATTTTCAGCTAGCTCCAAGCCAAACTCTGACTTACAATAACTGGTAGTTGTAGTACACCATTTATTCTGACAGGTGTTATTTTCAATTAACGATTTACACCTGTGCTGTTACAAAGGGAAATTTCAGTGACCATGCTACAAATGTATTGAACGGAATCTATTTTTTAATTTTAGTAAAAATTACCTTGAGGCTTGACCTTTTGACAAAACACCCTGAATAACAATCCTGAGCTTCCTTTCCACAAGCCATACTTTGTGGTGAAGTTTCCTTGAAATCCTGCAACTGAAAATCAAATTCACATGTACATTGACAGTGACCTAGCTCTAAAATCAAATTATCTAAATAACAATCCGAGATTCATTTAAGTGAAGTTTCGTTAAGATTCCTTAAGGGTAGATGAATTTATTCAGCAGAAACCACATTTTATTTGTAGTAACTGTGACCTTAACATTTGAAAAATGACCTGAATAACAAGCTCATGTTTCATTCCTTTGAGGTGATTTTTTTTGTTATTTACATCCGTCACGGGAAACTAAATTCATTGAATGGAAACCAATTTCCAATAGCAACAATGACCTTGACTGAAAATCAAACTACCTAAATAACAATCCCGAGCTTCCTTTCCATGAAATGCACTTTGTGGTGAAGTTTTATAAAAATTCCTTAAGGGAAAGTAAATTTATTCAGCAACTACAACCTTGAAGCTCTACTGATAGGTTTTGATAGCTAGATCAGCATTCCTGTGAAGTTTCATGAAAATCTGTCAAGTTGTTTCAGAGGAGTAGTCGATGCAAAGTTTTTATAATGTAACACTATTTAAACAAAGATAGCCACTGGCGGTCATGTTTAATGTCGAATCGAAGTAACTTTCGACAAGGATCAACATCATGTCATGCTGATCAGTTTAGAAAGAAAAAAATATATCAACATCACTCATAGTTTTCAATAAGTAGTCCCTACAATCCTGTATTTAAAAAATATATTTTAAGCCGTGACACTCATCTTGAATATCCCGCCGACCTGAAATTCTGCTAGGATCAATTAGACATCAAGAGCAACATTCATGTAAAGTTCCATGAAAATCCGTCAAGTATGTCCGAGTAGTCGCTACAAGTATTTATTATATAACTCTATGTAAACAAAGATGGCCACTATAGCAATGTTTAACATCAAATCAAAACGATTTTTGACAAGGACCATGTCATGCTGATCATTTTAGAAAATGTCACATATCAATA
The DNA here is from genome assembly GCA_037043455.1 of Cyrtodaria siliqua. Classification (NCBI taxonomy): domain Eukaryota; kingdom Metazoa; phylum Mollusca; class Bivalvia; order Adapedonta; family Hiatellidae; genus Cyrtodaria; species Cyrtodaria siliqua. Next base: position 133,705 of record JAWPHD010002360.1, on the reverse strand, counting down.
TCACTTATAGTTTTCAAGAGTAGTCGCTATAAACTTCTTTTTTTAATAATCTATTTTTAGCTTTGACAGCCATGTTGGATTTCAACGTGAATTTTTGCTAGGATCAGCAGTTTACTAGACATCATGGGCAACATGCTTGTAAAGTTTCATGAAAATCCATCCTGTAGTTTCAGAGAAGTCGAGATAACAAGAGGTCAATGACCTTGAAGCTCTAGTGATAGGTTTCTGATAGTTAGATCAGCATTCCTGTGAAGTTTCATGACAATGCGTCAAGTAGTTTCAGAGGAGTAGTCGCTACAAGTTTTCATTATATAACTCTATGTAAACAAAGATGGCCGCTGGCGGCCATGTTTAACTTCAAATCAAAACAACTTTTGACAAGGATCAACATCATGTCATACTAAGCATTCTAGAAAAAGTCCCATATCAATATCACTTATAGTTTTCATGAACTAGTCGCTACAAACTTGTTTTTTTAAAATCTATTTTTAGCCATGGCGGCCATCTTGAATTTTTGGCCGACCTGTAATTTTGCTAGAATCAATTAGACATCAAGAGCAACATTCCTGTGAAGTTTAATGAAAATCCGTCGAGTAGTTACAGAGGAGTAGTCGCTACAAGTTTTTACTAGATAACTCTATGTAAACAAAGATGGCCGCTGACAGCCATGTTTAACATCGAATCAAAACGATTTTCGACAAGGATCAACACCATGTCATGCTGATCATTTTTGAAAAAGTCCCATATCAATATCACTTACAGTTTTCAAGAAGTAGTCGCTACAAACTGTTTTTTGAAAATCTATTTTTAGCCGTGTCTGCCATCTTGAATTTCAGGTCGACCTGAAGTTTTGCTAGGATCAATTAGACATCAAGAGCAACATTCATGTGACGTTTCATGAACATCCGTCAAGTAGTTTTAGAGGAGTAGTCGCTACAAGTTTTCATTATATAACACGATGTAAAAAAAGATGTCGTATCAAAATCATTTTCGACAAGGATCAACATCATTCAATACTGATAATTTTAGAAAAAGTCCCATATCAATATCACTTATAGTTTTCAAGAAGTACTCGCTACAAACTTGTGTTTTGAAAAAGTATTTTTAGCTGTGGTGGCCATCTTGAATTTTCGACCAACCTGAAATGTTGCTAGGATCATTTAGACATCAAGAGCAACATTCTTGTGAAGTTTCATGGAAATCCGTCGAGTAGTTTCAGAGGAGTAGTCGCTACAAGTTTTTACTAAATAACTCTATGTAAACAAATATGGCCGCAGCGGCAGCCATGTTTAACGTCGAATCAAAATGATTTTCGACAACGACCAACTCATGTCATACTGATTATTTCAGAAAAAGTCCCATATCAATATATAACAGAGTTTTCAAGAAGTAGTCGCTACAATCTTGTTTTTTGAAAATCTATTTTTAGATTTGGCGGCCATCTTGGATTTCACATCACCATGAGTTTTTGCTAGGATCAACTAGACTTCATGGGCAAGTTTTCTGTAAAGTTTCATGAAAATCCGTTTAGTAGTTTCAGAGGAGTAGTCGCTACAACAAAAATGTTTACGGACGGAGAGACGGACGACGGACACCGCACCACGGTGATCTCCGATCAGTAGAGCTGAAAATCAATTTGTATTTTTAGTAATAGTGTCCTTGACCTTTGGATAACCTAAGTAACAATCCCATGCTAATTCCGATGAGGTGAATTTTTTGATAAATCCGTCAAGGTAAACTACTGTTACTGAATGGCAACCAAAATCCTATTGATAGTAACAGTGACCGTAATCTTTTACCAAATGACCCGAATAACAATCCTTAAATTCCTTTCCAAGAGACCTATTTTGAACATTAATTAAGTGCATTTATACATTCAACCGATGATTGATTATAGACTTGCATCGATTGTAATCGATTATTGGTACATCACTAACTAAAGGCGGAACAATTTTGACAAGGCACAAAGATCAACTGCTGTTCCGATTTAATATTATGATCTAAAATTCATCAGTGAAGCCTTCATCGGATTACTTTATTACAATTTTTCATGATCGAGTTTACTGGGTTGGTACAATGCTGCTCACGTCAAACCCCGACTTTATCATTTCATTTCGAGTGAGTGAAATCGCGTACTTATGCGGAGTTGGATGTTAAACTACTTGAGGTGGATATCAGTTACGTGAAAAAATAATGGCATACTTAAGCCAAGATATTTTGCACAGAAGCTCAACATTTGGCCATGTCGAAATTACACGGTAATGAGTGCATCTATTTCTCCATTTATGTCATTTTTGTCCATAATTGTTCAGTAAGTTTAGGGAGAAGTGTTAAACTTTCTATTTTTGGATGTTGGAAACTCATATAAAATACAATAGGTATTTCCTGGATATTTTCTTGCGCCAAAATGCAATTTATACTACGGTTCCTTTTATTGACTTTACAGTAATGGATCATTTCCATTCGAGTGGAAATGTTGCATATTATATTTAATATTATTCTAATTAATCGTTTTTTTTTAGAATTTGAACTGAGTCTTATGGCACATCAACACGTAAAAGGTTATATAGCGCAGACAGGAATGAACATGCATGGTTCATTCTATATAATTGAATACATGTACATCAAAATAAAATATGTCAAATGGGCTTGAGGTAAGATGAAGATGTGTGTGAAGTTTTATGAACATAGGCCAAATACTTTTCAAGTTATTATGGCCAAGGTTAGGTTGCAGGGTAAAGTGTGTCGGACGATGGCGACGACAATGGACAAAATGATCCCTAAGTGTCTGCCATGCTACTAAGGCAATACAAAAATGATTACGATAAGTTATTATTAATAAGGTCATTGGTTTCAAGTACAAAAGAAATTCAACCGTAAACTAATGACAATCAGGGGCAAGTCCGATTCAGGGTCAAATTACATTTAGGGATGTATTTCTGATTTTGAGATGATGGAATAATGGAATTTATGTAAACAATAGCGCATTTTTTCTGATATTATTAATAAAACCTAATATTTTCATTCAGAACTGCAGATAAACAATTTTCGGGAGCATCTCCGCATTAAAATTAAGAAATCAGCATTAAAAAACATAATTTGGGAGTGAAAATCAGAACTGAAAATTAACAATTCTAGTTTGATAAAAGCATATTATGAAGTAAAAACATTATAACATTTACTCTTTAAAATAGTCTGAATCAGCACTGCAGACATATTTAGGAGGTAAAATACCCTTTGATATGGATGTTTGTCTGGAGCTCTGTAATTAAAATCAAAAACTGATATGTTGTTTTGTTTTAATTGTCTTACAATAGCAAATAATACACTCGCTTGTTTTCAAAACATGAATATTTACTAACTCTGTCGGCTATTTTAAAGATTATGTAGTCAGTCACATGCGTATTGCTTGTATACACTTTCTCTATAAGTTACCTATTATTAATGTCACAGGGCCTTTTTGGCTGTTCTACAGGGTCCGTTATAATTTGTTACAAATAATGAGTATTTAAAAATATAATAATAATTTCCAGTATAATAATTACTGATTGAATCTTATGTTCATTTGCCGCGAAGCCGGTAATAGGAACCGCCATATAACTGTCGTGACCCAGTATACATAATCCGGGCATTCGAATTTTATCACATCCGCTTTTCCAAAACAAAAGTAAAATTGTCTTCTGCTTCAATCAAGTTATTGAATAATTATGCATTAAAATGACCACAATTAGAAAAAGTTGCACCTTTTATCTGTTCAGTTTCGACTCGGCGAACTCCGAGTTTGTCTACGCGAAGTATCGTACGAGAGCTTTTTGCGTAGGTGTTTCACACGCCGAGTAGTTTTATCATCCAAACTCCGCGTAAGTACACGATTTGTACATTCCTCACTCGGCGTGAAAGTGTAAAGTGTGGGTTTCGCGTGAGCTGTACTGTATCTCAAAATACTCTATAGAAATTTAAAAAATGGTCAATCTTGGCACCTAAATTAATAAATGCTTTAGCTCTTCTTTTTTTTTGCATCGAAGGTTACAAAGAATGATTGCTCTTTGAAAAGAGTGTTGTTGAGTCTTCTTTGTATTAAATTTATGTCGATTTAATAATTTTTAGTTGTGTAGTTTTACCAATTGCATCATAAAAAAACCCGCAAAATTTCCTAATTCCGGGCAGGGTCCTTTTCCCAAAATACCTGAAATAGGCCCTGTGTCATACACAAACATGTCGAAACTGCATCAGCTCCGAAATATTTATTACACAATGTATTTTGTCAGCACGTTTCATTCCAAGGTGCTTTGAATAATGATTTAATTGATCGATTTCCTGCGGAATATATGGGAAATGTGTCCCGTTTCTAAGACCAAGACAAGAAATAATCCAATCGCAACATCTTGTACACGTTGTCGTAGCATTACTCAAATGTATATCGAATGTCACCATATTGGTTACGTCACAATAGCGTGACCCTCATTCCAAAATTGTGTTTCTGCTATTTCCGGCAATCTGATGTTACGTACTCAAGATACTACTTACACCATAATGCAGAACATAATGACGAATTATGACGTCAGTTGCATTATCTTCGATTGCATCCAATTGCCGAAAATAACAGATACATAACTCTGGATTGTTAACCAGATATCCAGACAAATGACGAGTATATTTGCATGTAAATTGCACTTTGGTGAATTTTGACTTTAATATCTCGGCAAGTTGACAAGATATCGCAGGAAGAGTGACACTGACAGATAGGAAATTTATTTCTGCACACGACAGTGTACAAATTCCAAGGTAATAATAATCAAAAGATGCAATTTCCTGTGCCACAACTCCTCCACACCTAAAAATTATATCTCAGATATGTTCAGTTAATGTGATGGATATAGATCTAAGTCTTTATTGTTTTATTACATTCATTTGTTGTTCAATAAACGATTTAAGGTTATTCTCATCTGCCCAAAATGAAAAAAAGTAAATTTAGTTTTATATATGATTTTGTTGGAGTGTGTGCATGTGTTGCATATAGTTTTAAGCGTCTTCGAACGAAGATTTTAAAATAATAATGTTTTTGCACAATTTGTTTTATTATTATAAATATTTAGTAAAAATGTAACCGTAATTTGGGCATCATTCGAAGGAATCTCAAGTTACTTCAAAATGAGAAATGAAGGAAAATTCATAAGAAAATAATTCTGTTTTGGTATACTGAAGGCTGTGCCTAGCCGAAAATCCCATGCCAACTAATATAACCTTACGTATTTTGACTTCGAAAGTGACCTCGTGTTGAACTGAATGACGCCATTTTCTGCCCTAGACAGTGGTGATGCATATTACCAAAATACACGCGTTTAAGTGAGGTTTCTAGTAAAAGATGAACATGCAATATATCATCTTTGTTATATGTAACCTTACGGTCAATACTGTTCTTTGATCGGACATAAGATGTCGCTTTATTTATAGGTTCGCCGACGTTTGTTTACAACAATTTTCCGGCTTTACTCTGTTTTGGCGAAATTGTATTCTTACGCCAGAAATAGTCTTCTCAAACTCATCGAGTAAGATGGGGAGCTTTTCTCAATTTTAATAAAGTTTTCTATTTCCGTGTTTATTTAAGACCATAAGCATCCTAATTTTGTATAAATATTACACAGTTACTACATCCTTTAATATTTTCACATTTACGACGTGCACTTGCAAGGTGGGACCTACTTTTTCGGTAATCATTTCCGGTGTATGTTATTTGGCACTTCCGAAATCGCGAAAAAGATGATAAAATTGCAATTTTCTTCTGGATATGGACAATTTCTATACAGCATTTGACAAAGAAAGGTAGCTATATGAAACATTCATAAAACCGTACTCATATCCAGCTATCAAACCTCCATAATATCCCGTGCAAGGATGCACGTGAAGATATAAAAGTAGGCATAAAAATAGGCCCAAATTGTATATATATTTGAAAATATTGTTTTTTATTTTTATAAATTATGGGTATTGTGACATTAAATTTTGACAAAATTCAAAAGGCACTGCCTGAGGTAAAAACTGAAGATGACTTTTTCATAATTATTTTGTCCAAAACCGTAAAATAAAAAGAACTTGAGATTCCGTCGTATGATGCCCAAATTATGGTTACATTTTTACAAAATATTAATAATAAAACAAATTGTGCAAAAACATTATTATTTCCAAAATCTTGGTTCGAAGACGCTTAAAACGATATGCAAAACATGCACAAACTCCAACAAAATCACATATAAAACTAAATTTACTTTTTTTTCATTTTGGGCAGGTGAGAGAAACCTTAACTTTCTAATTTACTTTTACTTCCGTGTCGGAAGTAGATATAATTGAATTTTGACTGGTTCCCAGTTTCGCGTTCGCAAGTAAATTGACACAAACGGTATCATAGTTCCAGTCATTGTTTAAGAACAGGCTGATATAGTGATAACTTTTGACTTCACGTTGGTCCGATCAATGGAAAGTTATTACAGTTTAATAGCGTAATGAAGGCCTACCTGTCCATTCCTTCTAGGGAAATGTTGGATCCAACACTTGCTCAAATAATGTATACTGCGACTGAGCACGCAGTTGCCATAGTTACGTCACCTTCACACTAAATGAATGCTACATCTACCCACCTATCCTTTCAAATCACTCTTCATTAACACTTCCTTCTTGAAATAAAACTACCACGCAAAAGCAACACGCATACAATTTTCAAGATGGCTGTGACAAAGTGATCCTAACTTATGCGTATGCGCAAACAATAACAAACACAAAAAACAATAACAAACATGCCCTACATATGGCAACCTTTTTCACACTCAACATAATCTTATAAATCCATTTTGACACTCCACTAAATACTTATCAAATAAGCCCCGTAATGGTGTGTGACATGTTCTTAACACTTCCCAAAGCCATAGCCACAGATTCATGAACTTGTGGACAGCCCCGTGAAGCATGACCTACTTTTCTACCAAACCCATCATATGCCATATTACCTACCAATACTTACATACGGTACTTACCTTTCGCCCACAAATATTCTCGTCCACGGTTTTGCAACGATTACAATGGTTTCAAATGTCCAGTGTATATTATAACGTCGATCTACTGTACACCAAAGCAAAATGGCGTTCATTTAAGCGTAAATACCGAGTCTGCGCATGCGCGCGGATATAAACCGGAAGCCAATAGTCTTTTAAATAATACTAGAAATATACAGACGTTAAAGGATCTACTTATGTAATGGACAACTATTACGTCCAGTATCCATTAGTGTTTTTCCGTACTAGAAAACGAAGAAGAACAGGTTAATTGATCACAAGAAAATATTCTTTATTTACAAATTGTATTGCAAAATAAGTTAAACAGGTACACAGTGTTCCGCGTGAGTATAATTATAGTCTCCGGACCTTCTTTGACAACGTTAGCGTGTGTCCTTTAAGTATTGTAATCAAAGTAAACACAACCGATATAACCATTATAAGACTAGTGTAAATGTAGATTAACCGATGCGTAACGACATTCATCCACTGCGATCTAAACTAAGTATTTTAGGCCAAGAATAAATTAAGAAGGAATGTGCCATGCGTAGCAGTAATTTCATGTTTTTAACTGTAAGGGACAGAGGCGAACATGTTTCAGTTGAGGCACCAATAGATAAGAAAAATGACTACAGTAACTACTTGTACTATTACAAGCTCATGAGCACACAGTGTAAATGCTTATGTACACAATGTAAATATATTATTGGAGAGCACTGTAATAACAACACATAAAAATATTTTTTAAACTTTAATAGATTTGGCAAATATTGGGCGTGGCATGGATTGAAAAAAAATCCCCAAGCAAGGGTTTAACAATTGGGCTGCCGGTAAGCACGAAAGACCATTATGGCAAGCCCTTACAGCAAAAAGCATTAAGCAATAAAGCAGATTGAATATTACAATATTAAGGACATAAATACATGTGCACCAAATTAAACGTTCATTATGAAAGCAACTTTTCTGATAAGCATTTAAGCAAGTGTTGAAAGCACGGTTGATATTCAAGCATAATTACAATACAAGTGCACCGAATTCAATCAATTCAAATGTTTTTTATCAATTCGTACGGACAGCAAATTTGTATACAATTTATGTTTAGATTACAATTCAGTCTCTGGGTATACAGGAGCTGAATAAAATTAAACTGAAACTTATATGTCCTTCCTTTCACACCTTAGCTGCCCGTCGATAATTAAACACTACAACATTTAAACACATCAACTAGCTGTAATCCAAAATTTCCAGCAAGTATGTAAGTGCCCTTAATGTCCATGCCACACCAGTAATGGTTGACTACGTAAGTGGATCCAGAGGAAGACATCAACTGAAAATATATAACTATATAACTCAGAGAAAGCAACATGATCTTGCAACATAAAATACTATATTTTGAATAGAAGTATTGACAAATAATGAAATGTCTTAAATGAACTTATTGTACTTATACAACTTCATAACACTTTTATCGATTTCAATCAATGATCCTGTGGGCTGGGAGGGAGGGAATTTAAGTTGTTAACAGTAAGCTAAAGCACATCTTACCTCATTGAAAAACCAATATGTCGGTGTACATGTACGAACAACTGCACCGTGATATTTACTCCATAAGTTCAAAACGCTAATTTTGTGTCCTCCAATAACCGTTGACTATAACAGATATTATAGGCAGTATTATTGGAGAGCACTGTAATAGCAAAAAATAAAAATATGTTTTAAACTTTAATAGATTTGGCAAATATTGGGCGTGGCATGGATTGAAAAACAATCCCCAAGCATGGGTTTAACAATTGGGCTGCCGGTAAGCACAAAATACCATTATGGCAAGCCCTTTCAGCAGAAAGCATTAAGCAATAATGCAGATTGAATATTACAATATTAAGGACATAAATACATGTGCACCAAATTAAATGTTCATTATGAAAGCAACTTTTCTGATAAGCATTTAAGCAAGTGTTGAAAGCACGGTTGATATTCAAGCATAATTACAAGTGCACCGAATACAATCAATTCAAATGTTTTTAACAATTCGTACGGACAGCAAATGTGTATATAATTTATGTTTAGTTTACAATTCAGTCTCTGGGTATACAGGAGCTGAATAACGTTAAACTGAAACTTATATGTCCTTCCTTTCACACCTTCGCTGCCCGCCATATGGATAGGCGCCCGGACACTCTAAGTCCTAGAGTGTCCAGGCTCCCATCCACCGCCAAAAATAGGAGAAACATTTGTTGGCTGCAGCGAAGAGTGCGTATCAAAAACAAAATGTCCGAATGCCACGCCCAAAACAGAAACGGTGCCAAAAAGGTATATATTTCCTCATCACTGCCTACTTTCAATGAAACATTAAAATCCAGCCGCTAACTGGTTAAGAAACAAGTTGTTCCTCACATTTGATACATGAACACCATCCTGTTCAAGACAGGTATCATCAGTCGGAATGTTTGGGTATGCTAACTAGTATAAAACAAGGTGTTCCCCACAGAAGATAAATGAACACCATCCTGTTCAAGACGGGTATCATCAGCCTGAATGTCTGGGTGTAGCACATAAAGGCCCCCAATATTTATTATCGCCTTAGCAGCATAACTGTTTAGCCGCTTTCTGGCCCTTGTCCTTGCTATAGGATTGATTGAATAACGACATGAAGGCCGAGGAAGTATTTAAGACCAAACAACGACCACAACTAAAAACCTTTAATGGGTATTTCCCTCAATTATTTCACCACGACCACATGAGTTGATGCATCAGACATTGGCAAAATAAATAAATGTCAGAAAATTATCCAGTATGTAAAGGTTGGAGGATGATTTAACTGTAATGTGTGTCTCGAAAAACAAATTGACTGTTAAACGTTCCTAAATTAGTATCAGGAATATCGATCTTAATCGGTTAAATAATATGAAGTGTAACATGTATATGTTAGTCAGTTGCAGACTTAGAACTCTGAATGATTTCTGATAAAGCATTTATCTTTCCTACTGTTTCGCGTGCCGTGGTTATTCTTATTTCAGTCAGCAAACAACTGATATACATTTGTTTGTGTACAATATGCACATTTTCCCAAGTGTATTAACTTTTGTCTCCTGGATAATCAAGTTTATTTCTATTTTAAACATGACTTTAAAGGGAATGTAGCGACACAGCCAAACATCTTAATTATTGAGAGTTCGGAAATACTTGAATAAGGGTGAAAGAATTATCAAAATCGGATGATAAACAAAGAAGATATGATCATTTGTAGTTTCTGTTGAAACTGATATGCAAGTGGCCATTTTGAGAGCTGTGACATCACGGTTCTAAATGACCATATATGGAATATTTATAAAAATGAAAATTTACTGAATTATAGGGAAAACATGACAGCAACTGTATGAAAAATATGTAATACTTAATGTCAATAATGCTTTATATGACCATTTAAAAAAGCATTCATCTTCGTTTTAGATGATATTTATCAATTATATGGTAATATGGCACTATGACGTCGTAGTTCTAAAAATGGTGGCTCCCATATTCGTTTTAGAACAACCTTTAAATGGTCATAATTTATTATTATCTTTTTTGTTTATCATCCGATTTGGATAATTCTTTCACCTTTTTCCAAGTTTTTCAGATCTCTCAGTAACAGAGCTTGTTTGGATGTGTCGCTACATTCTCTTTAACTGCATTTTTATCTACGATCGATTTTAGACTTTTGTAATCAATCATCATCATCAGGCGCCTAAGTAATTGATGAACAGTAAGTCAATCAATAGGTACATGACTGTTTATAGGCTACAAGCTCAATGTATGTCGATGCTCCACTGTTTTATCAGCCACAATAGAAATACCAAGTACTTGCATAACGATCTACAACTATCTAAAGGCTAAAGCATCTAACACTCCGACAACAATACACGAAGAACATGTATCCTTTTAAGTAATCTAGCCCGCATTAAAAAAGGTTAGCCACACAACTGTGTAAACTCCCTTTAACTTATACATAAATATGTCATCGTGATGCTATTGGAATGACATTTATCTCATTTATCACCTTCTCGTATGACAACCTAAGATGAATGTGGTATTAAAATACAATTTGCAACCTGCTCAGGTTCTATTGTGCATATACCTTTTGGACGCCCTGTTTTTTATATAACTTTGACTATGACTATAGACTATAAACCCAGAGCTACACACACACACACACACACACTGCAGTGTGGAACCCTGCAGAGAAGTTGTTATTTTGAATAGACACAGCACAGAAGTGGTTTTATAATTTAGTGATCCTGCACATAACTGGTTTAAAAGTGCTGTGTATTGACTAGGGACACGCCGAAAAGGAACAGATAACTAAACTTCAATGAACCCCTGGCAAAATTACCTGGTGCAGGATAAATAAAACATCAACCTGGTGCAGGATAATTGAAACCTCATCGATGTAATGGATTGACCCAACAATAAACCAATGATCAAATGGAATAGCCTTAAAGTATGTAACTTTTGTCCATGTCTTGAATATGTACACCACTGATAAAGCACTGATAAAGCACTGTCGATGCATTACATATGAATGTATTAAACAATTGTAGGGATATATTCCCAAACTCTACACGACATAGTTTCGAAATTCACAAAGCTGGTATGTAGCATAGGTTTATCTTGTATAACAGGTAAAAAGTGGAACTGTACATACAATACCAACACTGGAGGACTCTATGACCTGTTCCACACATTGCATCCGATACCGACATAGAAACGTTTGACTGGTGTTAAGTCAACTTGATGGTTACACGAACTGAAATATAAGGCAAAATGTCCTAGAGAATGAAACAAAATAAGCCTTGAAAGATGTGATAGAGATACAATTAAAATTAGGCAGCATCAGCAACAGCATCAGTATAAAAACAACAGCCACTGTAATGAAAACATTATTGTACGCAAACTGAATAAATGTCAAGTTGATCGCTAGACGAAAAAGCATGGAATGTTTATATACAGTCAATTTAAAAGAAAGGCAAGTACAATTGAGGCATGAATAATTTTAAACTGGTAAACAGTATTAATTCAAATTAAAATAATACCATATCCGACACAATACTTCCGCACTATGTTAGACGCACGCTCGAACGGTATGACGTCACCTACCGCTCTGGGTCATGAATATTCATTGCCTCCATTGTCAGACAAACAACTTTTATAAGTAGCAACAGCCAAGCAAGGTACAATTATCTGAAATCAACAACTGGTGAGATGTACTTATCAGCAGTAAAAAAACATATTGCCTAAACACTCCAATTACATGGGTAGCATCATAAAACAGAATTACACGAACAGCCTTGGAGTTAAATAATAGCAGCAGAAGCTAAAACAACGCTGATTATAACAGGCTAACATTATGGCTAGATACAACATTTCTCCATCAACTAGATGGTGTCCAAGAAATTATTCTTATATAACTTGTTTTCATAAAAGTCCGTCAATAATATATGCTGTAAATATGGTGATAATGAGATTATATTTAGCTCTGCTGAAAAAAATAATATATATATATATATTTTGTTCTAAGTTAGCATATTATCAACTACTGGCTCAGTTACCGCGAACATAAGTGCAGTATATCGCGACCTGCTTCAGGCTCACCAGCGAACAGTTCAAGTTGCCAATGTTTACCATTGCAGAAAGACCCCGATATTGATGACGTCACTCATAAACCACGCAAGATGAGACTACATCGATCAGTTATTTAGTGCAAAACTTAACAGCGTGGGAAACTATCAGCGTGGGAAACTATGACGTCACTCCATATTTCGGCAATACCAATTAAATAACTTACGAGAACGTTCATTTATAGTAATATTAATTCTAAAAGGAATCTCACAGGATAAAAACAAAGGAAGAGACGAAATAAAGCTTATGTTAATAGCGAGCACAGCTAGCGAGAAGTGCCGAAGGCACTTCGAGCGCAAGCGAACTTTACGGTAACGGGAGAAAAAAAAAGAAAAAAAAAAGAAGATAATTGCTAATCTATGAGTCTCGATTTTGATGGTAAATCGTCGTTGTCACGCTTTAAGCATTTCTAACGCAGACACCGGCTCCCACTATAGGAGTTTTAGTTTCGAAATTCTGATTTGTTTTCTATAAAACAGTTTTCTGTGCAACGTTTCCGTTATGACTGGTTAGAGTAGAGTTTCAGAAATAATTTGAAAGTCTCTCCGACTCCTTCACAAAGTCCTATAGAATATGTGCAGCAGAATATTTAAAGAGTTCAAATGCGAAACTAAGGCTTTTTAGAAAATATGTGGTTTCCGTGGGAAATTTCAAAATGACAACAAATGCAGGAATATGCTGAACATGTCAACAATTGGAGAGCGCACAATGATTAAACAACACTAGCAGCATATGTGAGTTATTCATTTAGTATGGTTTTTTATTTGTAAACACTCGGTATGAAGGTTAAATTGTCTTGGCCGGAAACTTTCCACATTATGCAAATTAGCGCGTGTTAAAATCAGTGACGTAACAGTACTCAGTAGTAAATATTGACATTATTTGCAGACGACTAGTGACATCTCATGTAATTTCTGGAAGACTCGGATTGCTTTTACTTTGTACTAACACTTTTGTGAGTTGATGTTGAGCTAGTTTAAATGATTAATTGTGGACAAATCGATTATAATTTCTTTCACTTCGTACGGACACTTTTGTGAGTTTATGTTGAGCAAGTTTTAACTGCACCTTGAACTTTCCATCACTCATGTAAATATTCAGCGTTGTGCGAAGATGTTCCAGAGGAACCCAGCACAGTACTGGAAGAATAAGAAGTTTAAATGATTAATTATTTATGGACAAACCACCATCGCTGCGAACGGAAAGCGTTTCTTCAGTCTACCCCCTAGAATAATCTACAAAATATCCCCCCCTACCCCACACCCACCACCACCCTGATGAAAAAGAGGAAAAGTTTCCACAGACAGACCTCCCTCTCCTGGAAAGTCTTAGACTACAAGCCACCCCACCACTCCCCAGCCAGCATGGCCATATCGGATAAATTTTGGTAATTGGTCGGAATGTCGGCAGACTGCCGCTCTGTTACCGATATCAGTAACAGAGCGGCAAGGCCCTATGTCTATCCGTTATCTGTATATAGGAAACTTATCGGTTCGATATAGGCTTGCTGACTGGGTTTGTGTTTTTTTTTTATGATTTGCTGAAAAGATATCGTCAGATGTCGGCTAAATGTTGGATATGCCGACGTCGGGTCGATGTAGAGCCGATTAATTCAATATTTTCCATTTTTTGTTTGTATGGCATGCTAAATTGATTGTTCAATGCATTAATCTGAATGAATATAGCACATTTCTTCTAATGTCTATTATTATATCTCGGGCCAACGTCAGGCCGACGTAGTTTGTAACACTTGATACCATATATCGGGCCGCTGTCAGTCCGATATAACACGCCATAAATGGAGGTAATGACATGTCATTTTGAATATTGTATATTTATTTTTAATGTGAACAGATATTCCTCGCAAATGTCATTTTTTACATTGCAAAATGATGCTACCTCAGAGCTCCAGATAAGGGTTTGGACTTTGAGTATTTTTACTCCATTGTTTTTATTTTAATTGGGTATTTGCATTTTGCAATTGGGTAAAAAATAAATTTTACCCCATCATTTATTTTTCAATTGGGTATTTTTACCCTACCTGGATGTTTTCAATTGGATATTTCCTTGTAAAATTAACTAACAACAAACAAAACACATAATCAAACATGGTACTCACGTTTATCATTATGTTTTGTGCGTTTGACATTTTTAACCGACGCTTGATTTAGATCGCCCAGCGCATACACGATATAAAAAGGGTACAGGCAAAAATTAGTAAATCACGCACAATTAAAACTGAATTTCGGAACCAGTCTGTTCACTCGGCAGTTTCGTCTTTTACTTATATTTGATTTTGTTTCGAGATATTGTGAGAACTCTGTGCCAATACGCGATCGATTAGAAATGAAAAATTGCAAATACGCAAGCAATTCCAGAGGAATTGCTTATCAAATATTTATTTTGCGTTATGATACGCATGGTTTTGTATTTATATTTTTCCACCATTTTATTTGCGTATTTACGCAAATATGCACCTTATCTGGAGCTCTGCTACCTACATGCCTACATTCACAAGAGTTTTATTTATTGCTAATGAATATTTTTACAGTCGAGCTAATTGAGATAAGCACCTAAAAAAAGATATATATATATAAGGTAGTGAGTATTCATTAAATTGATTTGATAAAAAAAATCGGATGGAGTTAAAAGCCCGATAACCTTGTATGTTGCGAAACATATACATGTATTTTGGATTGGTAATCCGATGCTCTAGCTACATACTGTGCTAGCTGGATGGTGACAATAGAACAAATTTGATGTTTATCTGTCATAATTGGCCCACTTCGGGTCGAAACTATATCGGATACATATTGGATAGATAACTAACCGATGATGGATAGTAAACTAAAAGGATGTCTAACCGATGATGGATAGTAAACTAAAACGATATCTTAACTGATATTGGACCGATGTGTAGCCGACAAGATATCGGTCCGACTTGAGGCCGATGGGCACGCCGATGGTCCTATATAAAATAAAATATGGGGCCGATGAAGGCTGGCTGAGTCCTCACCCCCTAGATTTGTTCATTTAAAAATACCTCCCCCCACCCACCCACCCACCCACACACACACACCAAACGACCCACAAAATACACACACACCTGTGTGTACTACAGTGTGGTATTCCAGTGTGTCAGCACTATAGACTGTAGATAGATACATTACACTAAACACAATCATAAGTCCAGATTCTATTGTGCCAATACAGGTGGGTGTCCTATCGTATAAACTATGGTGGATGGTCTGGTTCTCATTTATTTGACTCAGATAGTGATATCTGTGGTATGATAAAAATGACCTCATTATAGAATTTAAAAACTGTAATTGTTTGTATTTGTTTTATGACATAAATATAGACCAGTGGTACGATTCACCGGAACACAACAGACCAGAACAGAGATGAAACACCAGGATGTACTGGAACTGCCTTTTCAGTGAAAAGCAAAAATGAGATTTACACTACAGAAGGGCTGCACACTGAACATCTTCAAGAAAATAGTCATCTATCCTTTGTTTATATTTAAATGGTTGTCTGTGACTGATAGTTGCATTATTCTGTCAGGCATTTACAACCAGCATTGGATGGTGACACTAGCATCTTTTAGTAGTGGCCCATTGGGTCAGTCACACACAGTCACACACAGATTGGATTTCTTCAAACCCATACACTGAAGTGAATGCAACTTGCCATCTTGTACAGACGGTTCTTATTCAAGGTAAGATCAGGACAGATGGACTGTGGTGTTAAAATTAAAACAATTATCCCTATCTCTCATCTATTTGTGAATCATTTTTAGTGTTATCGGCTAAATACACAGGTCACAGTTTGCATATATTTAATAACATAGAAAATATCATCATTTCTGGCAAAAAGAAAAAAAATGTAAAAAAGCAATTGGAACAATGTATGTATATATATATATATGTATAAAGTTAACAATCTTTCAGTTTAGTTATATCACGACAGTGTATACTTGAAGCAGTGAGGTAAATGCTGAATTTGGCAGTTTAGTTTTTTTCAAGCTAGTCTAAAACTTTTTTATCTAAAATTATACTGAGTTGCAAAAGAATTAAGTGTATACAGCTCAGTTGTGAAAGAAAGTGTGCAATGAGTTTTTTTTAATGATTTATTCATTCTTCTTATTATTATTGAGGCCCCCAGGAGGATGGAAGGGGTACATCTTCCTTTGTTCCCTGAAAATATGAGTCAGTGTTCCCTTGTCCCCCACAACTATTTTGCTTTGTTCCCCAAAATTATTTGTCCAATGTTCCTCTGTTCTCTAAAATTATTTTTAATGTTTAAAAGATTTGCTAATGTTCCCAAAATTCATTCTGGCCTACACTGTCATCACAAAAATATTGTTTGAAATGTTAACTGTTTGTTATTTTTCTTTTAATATTAAAACTAGATGTTAGAATTTTATTTCCTGTAAAGTCATGTTCCATTGTTCCCTAACCTAAAAATATGTGTCAATGTTCTCTTTTCCCCTGAAAATAACAGCCATTGTTCCCTTGTTCACCAAATATAAATGGCCATTTCCCCCAAAACCCCTGAGGGGACCTCATTATTGTGTTGCTTTCAATTGTATTGTTCTTTCACCTCTTTCATTGAGTTTTATCTGTTTAAAATTTACTTCCACATTTTCTGTGCTCGCCTCAAGGTTTTACCTTAGTTCATATTAAAATTGAAAGAAAAAGTTGTTCTGACGAGAATCAAAAATGGCCGAGCAAATAAGGGGAAATAGAAAACGTTATTTGCATCCAGCAACAACGTAAACATCTGTATGAATAAATTGAAACGAATACAACCTAATCGAAGATAAAATCACGAGCAACAGGATTATTACAAAATCATAGATCCTGCGAGTCTGATTTCAATAAATTTAAGTTGTTAACAGTAAGCTAAAGCACATCTTACCTCATTGAAAAACCAAGATGCCGGTGTACATGTACGAACAACAGCTTCGTGATATTTACTCCATAAGTTCAAAACGCTAATTTTGTATCCTCCAAAAACCGTTGACTATAACAGATATTATAGTCAGTTATAATTTGATGTTAACAATGAAATATTTTATTTATTTTTCTGTCTGTTGATGGCTCGTACTTTGTTAACCTAATCACCCAGCATTACACCGATTAAACTCGCAAACTATTTTGTCGAGTCTCATTTTACTCATTTAAATGCAGTGTACTGTATTTTTCACATGAAACGTGTTTGTATAACAGATTAATATGAACTAAGGTAAAACCTTGAGGCGAGCACAGAAAATGTAAATTTTAAACAGATAAAACTCAATCAAAGAACAAAACAAATAACTTGTCAAATTGAAAGCAACTCAATAATGAGGTCCTCCTAGGGGTTTTGGGGGAAAATGGCCATTTATATTTGGTGAACAAGGGAACAATGGCGTTATTTTCAGGGAAAAAGAGAACATTGACACATATTTTTAGGGAACAATGGAACATGACTTTACAGGAAATAAAATTCTGACATCTAGTTTTAATATTAAAAAAAAAATCACAAAAAGTAAGCATTTCAAACAACATCGTTTTAGTTTACTATCCATCATCGGTACAATATCGGTTAGTTATCTATCCAATATGTATCCGATATAGTTTCGACCCAAAGTGGGCCCATTATGACAGATAAACATCAAGTTCATTATAGTATAGTATGTAGCTAGAGCTTCGAATTACCAATCCAAATACATGTATATGTTTCGCAACATGCAAGGTTATCGGCGTTTAACTCCGTCCGATTTTTTTATCAAATCAATTTAATGAATACAGACTACCTTCAGGCGCGTAGCGTGCCATACTCATTTACTCACCTGAGTAAATTTTTCAAATGAAGGCTCAAAAATTAAATAATCGATAAACGCAATAAAAAGGTGAGCCTAAGGTGGGGTACAAGTAACATGCTGAGTCTGAAATGTTAAGGAATAATGGTATTTTCGACAGGATTTAAATCTTTCATCCTGACCCTAAAATGCATCAGAAGTCACGTACGAGCGTTTTTTTTTTTAAAATTTCCCGGACACCCACCAGCCGGTGGGGGACAACCCCCTCCCGTACCTACCCCCGTGAGTAATTGAGATTTTTCGTCACGTTACGCCCCTGACCGTATATATATCTTTTTGTTGGTGCTTATCTCAATTAGCTCGATTGGAAAAATATTCATTAGCAATAAATAAAACTCTTGTGAATGTTAGTAGCATCATTTTGCAATCTAAAAAATGACATTTGCGAGGAATATCTGTTCACATTAACAATAAATATACGATATTCAAAATGACATGTCATTACCTCCCTTTATGGATTTATGGCGTGTTACAGCGGCCCGATATATGGTATCAACTGATACAAACTTCGTCGGCCTGATGTTGGCCCGAGATATAATAATAGATATTAAAATAATTATTGACATGTTTTAACTTTACCTCGAAAATGACAGCTTCTCTACAAAGCCTCAGTTTCTAATTTTAACCCTTTACATATTATGCTACACATATTCTATAGGACTTTGTCAAGGAGTCAGAGAGCTTTGCAAATTATTTCTATTCAGTCCTAACGGAAACGTTGCATAGAAAACTGTTTTAAAGAAAATAAATCATAATTTCGAAACTAAAGATAGAACAAATACTACCGTTGTCTGCGTTAGAACAGCTTAAAGCGTGACAACGACGATTTACCATGAAAATCGAGATGCATAGATTAGCAATTATCCTTTTTTTTTTCTCCCGTTACCGTAAAGTTCGCTTGCACTCGAAGTGCCAAATGCCTTCGGCACTCCTCGTTAGCTGTTCTTGCTATAATTTAGAGACGGAGTGTTTCAGAAGATTTGGTGGAATGTCTTTGAAAAACAAGACTTTTACCTATTCAGAAATGTTGATAGAATTACAATGTGCGTATGCCTCACCTCAGTACAAGTATTTTATGAAAGGTATACGATGATTATTTTTACACAAATGTCCAAGTATTCAAAAAGAGATAATAATAAAATATTAGTATATCATCCATTTTATCCTAATTCAGTTTTTAAATTACATTTAGATATGAAAGCCGAATCACAAGAATTGACACGTCAAACTATGTTTGCAGTTTTATGCATAAATACCCAGATGTGTACGACCGGTCTTCTGAGGAATTCGACGACCAGTTCTATCGCCGCCAAGACTTACGTCCTTACAGCGATCCAGGTCAGTATACTAGTATACATCTAAAGAAAGCATTGTGTTGAACGGTTAAAATTAATTCTCTAGTGAGTACACGAAGATTCCATTCGTATTCCAAATTTGCGACTCGTAAAATGTATCAGCATGTGTACATACTTTTCACATTAAGAAATACCTGTATTCAGCATAAATACAAGTTTTGTTTAAACGAACTTAAGATATATAATTCTTTGAATATGTTGCTTTTTAAAATATTGATGTCATATAATCATTAAATGCATTGCAGTATTAGTTTTAATTCATAATAAAGTTATGCAATAGTTTACATATATAAATACTTTGTCTTTGGGCATAATCACTTTCATACAATCTTTATTAAACTTGTTAAGCAGTTTATAAAAAGAGGTTATGACCCTATCATTATTGTGTGTGTGTGTGTGTGTGTGTGTGTGTGTGTGTGTGTGTGTGTGTTTGTGTGTGTGTGTGTGTGTGTGTGTGTGTGGTGTGTGCGTGTGTGCGTGATCAGCCCGCGTCTAATCGGATAATTTGTATAGTCCATTGTGGGAGAATGTAAAAACAATCATTGTATGTTTACGCTTTCATCATAGATATACAGAGATAATACAGCATGATATAATGGGAAATACAACTCTCAAATCGCACGGACATGCATGCGTCTACAAGTATAGGGTGCAAATGCATCGTATTAGCTAATCTGTGATACCAAATTCAGAGAAAAGTGAAAATAGGCGGTGTACGCTGGCACAATAGCAATGCAAAATAAAATGTTATTTGCATCCAATATATGTGACGAGCTCCCATTTGTCACAAATGAAATGTATTTTTGTGATTCCAAAGTTCTTAATATTATATCTGGTAGGTTAAATAAAGAGACTAGAGTATATAAAAAATTACATAAAATATTTAATCAAAGAATACTATACAACCTCATATAAACACTCATACATACATAGCCTCAGATACAATTAACTAATTATAACATAGTAGTTTAATAATTGGCAGTAGTTATAATCCGTATCATGTCCTATAACTTATAGGTTGCTATAAGCCTATTAAAATATAAACCAGCCTCAAATAGACAGTCATGTAATGCACAGTCACAGACAAATGTAAACGAATGTATCTCGCGCGTCACACCATTTGAGTTAGAAAATACTATTCTATTACGATGATACCACTCAGGTATAGTCAAGAAAACCACTTAGGCACTACAGCTCAAGTATTGTTACGGAACCACTGATATATAAGTTCGTCCACTCAGGAACGGGACCACACAGGTATATGTACACGTCCACTCAGGAATCACCACTTAGGTAACGGTACGTGACCACACAGGTATAGGTACACGTCCACTCAGGAATCACCACTTAGGTAACGGTACGGGACCACACAAGTATACGTACAAATCCACACAGGAGACACTACTTATGTAACGGTACAATACCACACAGGTATATGTATCAATCCACTCAGGAGTCATTACGTAAGTATATATCTAAGTCCACTTGGATATCCCCACTCAGGTATGGATAACAATTGGTTCCCATGTCTAACTATTGTTCTTGACCATCCCGGACATCACATAAGCCACCTACAATTACAATAATGTCTATCTTACTACAAGAATATAATTCACGCTATAAAAGTCTAATTATTCTCACATTTAACTACATTGCAAATTCCACGCGATTTTCTTAAATAACTACTCTAACTACAGGCTAGGGACGGGAAAACTTACAATATATCTCTGTCTCTCGTGCCCATTTTCAACTTCTAAATACTGGTCACAACAGCTGTATTGCATGTTGTCCAGTCAACTGTTTGGTAAAGACTGACCACACAAAAGCTATTTCAATTTCACACACACCCAATCTATATTTAGGATTTACTGAGGCGTAACCGGTCTGACTAGTTTACCTATGTACATTTATAAATCAAAGTACTTAAAGTACTTATAGCAGGCAATTTTTTGACACTACCCTCCTACTCAGGATGAAAATTTACCAAATTTTCACTTTTAATATACAATTCTAACATAATTGCCTAACAAAAAATCTAAAATTCGTCAGACATACTTAACCCCCCCCCTGTACGTCATTTCTAATACACACGATTCAGAAAATCTGCACCAACGTTGTCTGAACCCTTTATGGCTTCTATTCTAAACCTAAACGGTTGTAATGCTAATGCCCATCTCATGATCCTAGGATTTGACATCTTCGACCTATTCAAGTAAGCTAAGGGAGCATGATCTGTCTCTTATACGAACTCAGTACCATAGAGATACGTCTGAAACTTCTGAATTCCCCACACAATAGCTAACCCTTCCTTCTCAATGACTGAATACCTTTTCTCCCTTGGGAGTAACTTGCGGCTAGCATATGCTATTGGAAACGTTGTACCGTTGTGAATTTGCATAAGAACACCACCGATACCATCATCTGACGCATCAGTCCTCAAGATGAACTGCACGTTTCCATCCGGTAAACATAATATAGGGGATTTTATAAGCGATCCTATCAAAGATCAAAATGCAACTTCGGCTTCTTCTGACCAAACTACCCGATTTGGAGTACCCATTTTAGTCATGTAAGTCAGAACAGCAGCAACTGTGCTGAAGTTAGGAATAAACTTCCTGTAGTAGCCGACAAGACCTAAAAGTGAACGCACTTGTTTCTTAGAATTTGGGCACTTGCAGTTCTTGATAGCTTTACTTTGTCAGGATTTGGCTGGATTTGACCTTTTCCTACTACATGACCCAAGAATCCTACTTGTGTTAACCCTAGCATGCATTTTGATGGCCTTGCAGTCAAATGGGCTGCCCTTAACCTCTCTAAAAGTTGCCGTAATCCTTGTATATGACATTCCCATGTTACAGAGTAGTTGATGATATCATCAACGAAATTGTCAATACCATATAGACCATCTAGTAATTTCCTCATCATCTTGCAAAATGTTGCACCGGAGTTAACCATTCCGAAAGGCATCCTCTTAAAACTAAACAATCCTTCTGAACAAACGAAGGCTGTATAAGGAATACATTCTTTCTTGACCTTGATCTGCCAGTACCCCTTTGGTGGATCGAATTTTGATAGAAACTGTGCTTTTGACAAGCGGTTAAATATCTCTTCTGGGTTTCCAACTGACTCGGAATCAAAGGCAGTCAATGCATTCACCTTTCTATAGTCAATACATACTCTGTTTGACCCATCTGTTTTTTTTACTATCAATACCGGAGATGCATACGGAGATTCGACTGGTTCGATGATGCCTAACTTAAGCATTTTCTGTATGTCAGACTTAAAGGACTCTCTCAATACATATGGCATAGGATAGGGTTTTGACCTCACTGGCTCATTATTGGTGAGTTTTATATCGTGTTCAATGAGATCGGTATCTCCAGGAACATCGGTTAGGACATCAGCAAATTCTCTAACTAAACTCTTCAACTGTTCTTGTTTATCCTTACTTAACTCTGGATTAATTTGGACATCCTCTATCGTTTCTGTAGCTTCTAACCTGGGCAACTCTATCTTGAACTCTCTATACAACCTCTATGCCTACATCTTTGTCCAATTCATCTCTGTCTACATCTATGTCTTCCTCATCAACAACTGCTACACATACTATATCTAGTGCTCCTAAACTAGCTACTATGTCAACTGGTTCCCTTTATATATACTTCCTTAACAGATTTGCATGGTATAACTTCTCCTTACACTTTACTCTTACTCTATAGTCAAAATTATTCAGTTTTTCTGTAACTTCGAATGGTCCCTGAAGCTGCATAAGCAACTAGTTGTTGCTTGTTGGGAGGAGTACTAATACCTTGTCCCCAGACTTAAAATACTTTTCCCTTCTCCCAATATTTGCATATTTCTCGTATCTATCCCTATTCTTCGATAATTCGATTTGCGCTAATTTTAAAGTTTTTTCGAACTTATTCCTGAGATCAACCACATACTCATACGTGGTTTTCACCTCATCAGATGGTATCTCCTTAGTCCATAACTCCCTAAGAATACTTAAAGGACCTCTGACTGTATGTCCGTACAACAGCTCAAAAGGGGAAAAACCTAAACTTTCGTGGGGTGCTTTTCTATACGCAAAGAGCAAAGGCGATATGAATCTATTCCACTGCCTAGGTTGTTCTGCACACATCTTTTTGAGCATGCTTTTGAGTGTACCGTTGAACCGTTCGACTAGACCGTTACAAGCCGGATTATAAGGGGAAGTTGTGAGTTGACGTAAGGATAATAAAAAACCAACTGCCTTCATGAGATCAGAGGTAAATTGTTTGCCCATATCTGACAATATCTCATTCGGTACCCCTACCCGACTAAACATGTCAACTAGAGCTTCAGCCACAAACTCTGAATCTATCCGTTTTAAAGCAGTGGCTTCTATGTATCTCGTGGCGTAGTCGACCATTGTTAGGATAAAGCGGTTTCCCTTATCTGACGGTGGGTTAATTGGGCCAATTAGATCTACGACCACCCTTGTGAATGGGGTTTCAATCAAAGGTAACTCTCCAATAGGAATTTTCCTTACTTTACCTTTTGGAAAAGTCTTTTGACATATATCGCACGATCGACAGTATCGTACAACATCGGCTTTCAAACCTGGCCACCAAAACTGTGAAAGAATTTTGTCGGACATCTTCCGGATACCCAGATGGCCAGCCATGACGGAGTCATGGGCAAGTTTCAATACCTGACCACGCAACTCTTGTGGTACACATAACTGCTTGAACAGCCTACCAGCGTTTATTTTCCGACACAATCTATACGCCAACCCATTATCTTCTGCAAACCAACTAACCGCTCCATTGCTAGTTGTTTTTATTTCACCTGATTCTACCAGGTTACGGACTTGTTAAGCAAACAGCCGTAACTAAATCTCTTCTTACTACTACACTTGAACACCCACTATCACCCAAAGCACTGACCTTACTGTCATTTGAATACCCTTCAACCACCGGCATATTCGATACTCTAGGATTCTTGTTAGCGCATGAGGCAGTCGTGATCGGAAGATTATAACCACAATTGAGAGTCACCATATCTCCGGATATACAAGACTCATCCCTCTTCTCATCCACGAAACAACCTAAATTGCTACCAACTCCTGAGGAATTATCTACTTGTTCTCTTTGTAGACCTCTAGAACCTCTTCCTCTATAACCACCTCTACCTATGAACCTACCTCTACCCATGGGACTACCTCTACCTATGGGGTTTTCCCTTTGTGAACCACCAGTTTGACTTTCTGTTGAAAGTGCTACCGCCTTTACGTGATGTGGTGAATTACTTAGGAATATCTTAGGACAATCTCTTGCAAGGTGATCAACTGATTTACAAATGTAACAGTATCTGCTGTTCTCAACTTGAAAAGGTTTAGCTATGGGAATTGGTTTTACACCATTTTTAACGAAAGGAGGTCTAGGTTTACCTATACCGGCCTCTGATACCCCGTGGGCTTCGTGATACTGTTCTGCTAACTCAGCCATTTCCTGTACTGATTTGACTTTTCTCTCTTTAAGAAATATTTGTAAATTTTTGCTTTATACTTGCATAAACTGTTCCCTAAGTACCAGATCTTTCAACCCCTCAAAACTTTTTGACACTTTTGCTAGGCCCATCCACCTTAACAAGTAATCTTCTAATCTAATAACAAATTGATAGGCCGTCTCACCTACATCTTCACTACTTGTGCGAAATTTTGCTCTGAATCCCTCCTCTGTTAACTGGAATCGTTTAAGTACAGAGTCTTTTACATAATCATAATCTAAAGCCTCTGTAGCGGAGAGTCTAGAGTAAACATCTAAAGCCTTTCCCTGTGGTAATGCACTAAGGTTGGTTGCCCAATTAGATTTATCCCAACCAGCATTTTCAGCAAAACGTTCAAACCTTTTAAGGTATTCATCCATACTAACTTGCTTGTCATCAAAAGGAGGTAACTTTGGAATTTTAGCTTTAGAATGCTCATGGCTTGGAGGTACAATACTGGAGCTAGTTCTTTTTAGCTTTCTCTAACTCTATTTGTAACTCTGTTTCTCTTTGTGCATATTCAAATTCCATACGTTTTGTCTCTCTCCATTCCATTCTCTCTTCTCTTTGTTTTGCATCTCTTTGTTCTCTATCTTCCTTTTCTCTATCTCTCAGTTCTTTCTCTTCCCTCTTTGCATTATCACTGTGTTCCTCCACAAAGTCTAATAGATCTTGTCCACTAAGACCAAATTCCTTTCCCAGTTCTACAAATCTTTCCATTGTTTGGTATACACACTAACCAACAAGGCAATACAACACAAAATACAGCTAGTCTCAATATGAAAACCTTTTTTGTTTTGTTTAACCAGCTCCCGGACGAGCCCCCATTTGTCACAAATGAAATGTATTTTTGTGATTCCAAAGTTCTTAATATTATATCTGGTAGGTTAAATAAAGAGACTAGAGTATATAAAAAATTACATAAAATATTTAATCAAAGAATGCTATACAACCTCATATAAACACTCATACATACATAGCCTCAGATACAATTAACTAATTATAACATAGTAGTTTAATAATTGGCAGTAGTTATAATCCGTATCATGTCCTATAACTTATAGGTTGCTATAAGTCTATTAAAATATAAACCAGCCTCATATAGATATTCATGTAATGCACAGTCACAAACAAATTAAACGAATGTATCTCGCGCGTCACACCATTTGAGTTAGAAAATACTATTCTATTACGATGATACCACTCAGGTATAGTCAAGAAAACCACTTAGGCACTACAGCTCAAGTATTGATACGGAACCAATAATATATAAGTTCGTCGACTCAGGAACAACAACTTAGGTAACGGTACGGGACCACACAGGTATATGTACACGTCCACTCAGGAATCACCACTTAGGTAATGGTACGGGACCACACAGGTATACGTACAAATCCACACAGGAGCCACTACTTATGTAACAGTACAAGACCACACAGGTATATGTATCAATCCACTCAGGAGTCATTACGTAAGTATATATATATAAGTCCACTTGGATATCCCCACTCAGGTATGGATAACAATTGGTTCCCATGTCTAACTATTGTTCTAGACCATCCCGGACATCACATAAGCCACCTACAATTACAATAATATCTATCTTACTACAAGAATATAATTCACGCGATAAAAGTCTAATTATTCTCACATTTAACTACATTGCAAATTCAACGCGATTTACTTAAATAACTACTATAACTACAGGCTAGTGACGGGAAAACTTACAATATATCTCTGTCTCTCGTGCCCATCTTCAACTTCTAAATACTGGTCACAACGTCTGTATTGCAATTTCAATTACACAAACACCCAATCTATATTTAGGATTTACTGAGGTGTAACCGGTCTGACTAGTTTACCTATGTACATTTATAAATCAAAGTACTTAGAGTACTTATAGCAGGCAATTTTGTGACAATAGTGTCTTTAAATATATTATGTTCTTGTTATTGTATCGAGGTTTTATGTTCGTGATTACACTAGACATGTAACAGATGTCTAAATATGACCTTTATCCTGACTAGAAAATACAGTTATATAATTTGATAATTAGCATTTTATTTCTAAATTGTCACATAATTTTCTCTGTAGATGAAGCCCTTGCATCCAACTTTACATGGGATTACTTCTTTCGTGATATATATCCGTCCAGTACGGTAAGATTTGTTATTATGCGTGTTGTTACATAGTTTAGCATATTATTTGAGCCTTGTTTGTATGAGTTTATTCTACTTGAATTCTACTTGTGTTGTGCTCCCGTATTCGCGTCTGCTTTACGTACTGATTTATTATATTGATGGTTAAACATCATTTGTTTTTATGTTATTGCCAAATATGTAAATGGGTCAGGCCACAAGTTCTTACACAATACTTTACGACCCTTCCCTATCTTGTTGATGTTGGTCAGATGTCTTTGAATTGTTTATTATATTGTTTTATGTCAGGTAAGGTCACTTAGCTTAAGTTTATGAATGGTTTCGGTACAATCGCTCAAATGTCTGATGATCGCCTATTGCTTTTAGAGTATGTCTGTTAAAGTTCAGTCAGTATTAAGATAAAGTTGATCTTGAACATGTATTGCTTCAATAAGTATATTTATGAAATTGTGTATGTGTTTCTTTTGAGATTGATCAGAACCAGTACATGGTCTGTTTAGGTCAAATTTATATTTACATTCTACATCATATATGTTCATAATAATCATAATTGCATTTCCTTTTTCGTTGTTAAGATACATTTTAAGGTTCGTATTATATTTAAACGTCAAATTCCTATTACCCTTAAACTAGGTCGTTGTACATGATTTCTGCATAATATCGAAAGTTATATTTGACCATTATTGCAAGAACGTGACTGACCTGTATCTACCTGTTACCTGCCATAGCGTCTGATTTAGGTTTAGTTTGGTTAATCATTAAGGCAGCAATAGAATTTGACTCTTCAGACTACAAACACAGTTTCAGGTAGATAGGAACTTAACATTCGTACACATACATTTGGTCTGAGTGTGCGCGGAATAGATTACGTTGAAGTATGTTTTTGTTAGTTGTTTTTTATCACATCATATGCTCGGTCGCAGCCACGAGTTGAGTTCTGCATATATATATAAACTGCATCTTGTTCCTCTGATATATATCAGCAACACAACATATCATATATACTTCAAAATACATTTACACCTATAAGATCGACAATTATCACTGATCTTGATACCGTCAATGTTATTCAACCATAATGTCAAATTAAAACTGTTACACTTTATATTTCAATATTACACAAAACTCCACATGCAATTTGTCTGTGTTGTACGTCATTTTTAGCAAATGTTAGGCCATACATGTCGATTGATTTGTTGTGGTTGAGACAGACCACCCCATTTTTCCTGAGTAGACACGTACTGTATATCTCCCGCCATCCGTAAGAATCGGCACTATTCAATGCATTTGATAAGTCGAGCTCCGCCCAGTGGGATTCGAACCCGCAGCGGTGTCCTTAACATGATTCGAGATAATATATTAAATGTATATCTAAGTTGGTTTATAGATTATTAATGTTAATATTTAGTATGAAATAAAGCGGCCGAAGGTAGACGTTCGCCCTAGGGATATGCAAGGTGTGTTGAACGTTATGTGTGTACAGTATAATTTAATTATTTTCTTTAATGAATATCTATCAATGCTCTTCATATATGATGGATGGATAACAAAGCAACAGTACTCAGCCACGTCATATGTGTGGTTGTACTCAGGATAATATCGTTGCTGATTGTGTTTTATGTACATAAAAGGACCATGACTGTGCCAAATATCATTTAAATGTAAAGGTTTTGAAGGATTTTAACCTAACATAACACATTCGACAACCTGCTAGCTGAAATATATATTTGGGTATTGGGATCAAAGAAGGATAACAACTAATTGATTCATTAAAAAAATAATTTCAGACGGGCGCTATTTATAGGTACAGACTGCGATAGTGTGTGTACACTTTCGTATTTCACACATCCACATTTCTTCTAAAATTCCTTTATTTTTGGGGTGGGGGAGGTGAGTCAAGCCTGTCAAACTTACAAATACATGCTTGTTTGAGAAAACATGACTAAGTATTTAATAATTTATACTTTAAAATTATAACATAGTTGACAGACATTGAAAACTAAATCGCTATTAAAAATTTAAACACATTCACTTGCTAAGAATTAGGTATTTCATTTTCGGAAGTCCGTTATAAGTTTAGGATAATTTATGTCAGAGTTGTATCACCATGTTATACTGTAGTGGGTATATATCTACTAGTCGGGAATGCAAGACGTACCGTTAGCAATTTCATATGTAAAGGCGGTTTTATAAATAGTAGGATTTGGTATGTGTTTCAGTTCTTTAATATATAGCAATGTCAATATATTCAGAAAGCGATTCACATGTGAATCTTGCGTTTTTATATTTTTTATTAAAAATGTTGATGTAAAATAATGGTGATCATACCTGTATTTTTTTTTAGATGGTGATCGCTTATACTGCGATTATTCGTGTTTTTAAAAGCAGCAGGCAGATGATGAAGAGTAAATGTTGTGACGGTCTTACATTTGGATAAATTGTAAATGTACAATGAACTATTTTTGAAGTGTTCACGTTATGAACTATGGGTGGATAACAGAGCAACAGTACTCAGCCACGTCATATGAGTGGTTGTACTCAGGATAATATCGTTGCTGATTTTGCTTAATGTACATATATTGTTTCTGCTGTGTTACCGAGGAACGTATCTTGACGTTCTTGAGATTGCAGTTTTATATTACATATTTTGTGTTGACTTATGGTATTATCCAGTGACTAGAAAAGTTATACCTACTCAGAGCTTTACTGAGAAATATCTCACTGTCACAAAATGTCACGGGTAGAGCGTACTGGTCGTACAGAGCTCTTGTAAGTTATCGGTTACACCCAAATCTATTGTTCGAGTTGAAACAATTTCACAATATTCATGATCTATTCATGTAACACGTAAAAGCGTGCACATTTTAAGTGGCCACCAGAGAGGCCGTGTCATAAGTTTAGTTTTGTGCTAATGCATGTAAACGTATAGGTATATTTTCCTTAAACGGCAAAATTGTATAAGGGGCCTCTCGTGTAGATTCAATACTGTAGATTTAGCCACGTTTGTCACGGACTGAACGGGGGAAATAATGATTTGGGCGTAATGTTTGCTATAAAACCCATTGTCTTCTAGCTCTCGCCGGGATGATCAATAGTACTTTGTTGGAACAGAGATCGGACGGCAAATTTCATAGGCAACATGTGGTTAGTAATGTTATTAAACTTTTATCGTACATTTGTATTCAGTGGGCGGCGCCATCTTGTTTGGCGGTTACGACATCCGGTTAGCATTGATGTTTCTCAAACATAACTTTAGACTAGCATATGATTTTGAAGTTACTTTATTAGATGTACTTATTGTAATTGATCATTAATTGTAAAACAATATTAATTTGATAACAGTGGATAATAGGTGCATTAGTTAACGTTGGCGTATAACTCAGTGATTGTAATACACGATTGTTAACATTAGTTAACAATGAGATGAGTGACAAGAATAAATGCGTGCATGCATAACTCAGTGAGTGTAGATCATGTTTATATTACATGTATTAGGGGCATTGATTAACAGTGACGTACATAGCGTATACATGGCGTTGTAGAATATGTATACATTGCTACTCATCATTAGTACAGCTTACATATATTGATTGAATAATGATTTGTTTGGGTAATGATAATTATGCAAGATTGTTATGTTTGTCAACCGACATCTAAAACGTATGTATAATTACAGCCTAAGCCATCCAGGATATAAGCCATCCAGGGTTGGAAATAAGCCATCCAGGATATAAGCCATCCAGGGTTGGAGTAAGCCATCTAGGTTTGGATATCCAGGAGTGGAGCTAAGCTTCCACGAATAACGTTTACGAGCGGTGGAGACGGTCCCCGTACCTGCGTCAGCATGGCCAGGTTTTACTAACGACAACCCCCGGGACACAAGGTGGGCCCGTTACCAATCCTCACTGGAGGAATATCATTTACAATCTCAGTGGAGATTAACTATCATTGCATCGCGTCATCAACCCTTACAGAAGGCATTTGATGACAATCATCCATTGAATTCGCGCATCATCATCTTCATGAGCTCTCGCGCATCACAGTTATCGCGCTAGATCAACATTGTTATAGCTTTAACAACACTTTAGCGTCTTAGACATTCAGTATTTATAACAATACTAAGAACGTCTTAAACGTTCAGGAGAACATTCTTTTCATAGTTCATTTGTGTATTCGCTTTTTTTTTTTAGATAATTGTATATATATTAAACATATTTTAAAAGTTGCATTAAACTTATGTCAATGCATTCACCGTCATTGATTCTTTCCTGAGTTAGCCCAACCACTAAGGTCATCCTGTGACAACTGGTTTTCAGAGTAGTGGGATTTTGGGCGACTACGGAGGGAAAGAATCAATAAGTGATCTTTATTATGATATACTAAATCTCTACTTATTTTTTTAGAATTGTGTACCACCCTCTGATCCATCAAGGCGACTGTCGACGATCACGGCCACAGCTTGGAAGACAAGTCAAGACACGACAAGGGTAGGGTGAGTCCAAACTGTTGTTTTGTCCGTTCTTTCCTTGGCGCGAGGTCGCAGTGGTCTACACGAGTGGGTCTGAGGCACTTTTGCTCAATAATTTTGGTGTTTGTTTTTACCTCCCTTGATATACACATAGTATCCAATTAGGTTGGCGAACAAGACGTTCTACTAATGTTATGACACTCGAGTATACTTATATTGATGGGAGAAGTAAATATACAGGTACATGTTATACACATTTCGATGATTGTTTAAGGTTTATGTCCAATATCAAATTAAGATATTTTATGTAGTGTATATGTTTTGTGGAAGCTAGATACTATCTATACATAACCGTTAGTAGTTAGCGCTAGTACAAATGTGTATGTAACTTGTCCTATGATGATGCCCAGGTATTTACTGAGGACACAGTGACTTACCATTAGTAGTTAGTTGAGTAGAATTATTAGTGACGTGTGTATTGTAATTATTGTAGTGTGTAGTTCACAATGTCTATAACCATGACGTCCATAAAGGATCTTACGGAAATGGGTAAGGAGTTAGGGTATGCTGGCGAGGAGCTTAGAACCTTTGTTAAAGACGAACAGGCTAGGGAAAGGGAATTTAGACTTAAGGAAAGAGAATTAGAGAAAGATAGGCTAGAATTCGAAAGTAGGTTAGCTAAAGAGAAGCGTGATGAAGAAAGTAGACTAGCCACAGAGAGGTTAGAATTAGAAGGTAGGTTAGCTAAAGAGAAGCGAGATGATGATAAAGAGGAGATAGAATTAGCACGGCAGTTAGAACATGAGAGGTTCGAAACAGATGGTAGACTAGCGAAGGCTAAGACAACGATGGAGAGGGAGAAATCCGAGTTTGAGCATAAGTTAGCTTTAGAGTTGGAAGCAGCTAAGACACATAGTAAGGAAAGTAAAACTGAAGGGAAAGATAGTTATTCTGGGAAGTTAAAAGGTTCGAAGTTACCATACTTTGATGCTGACAAAGATAACATGGACAGTTACTTGTTACGTTTCGAGCGTTATGCTGAGTTACAGGAATGGACCAAAGATAAGTGGGCAGTTCATTTAAGTGCGTTATTGAGAGGCAACGCCTTAGATGTATTTTCTAGATTACCTAGTGTAGATGCTCTTGACTATGACAAGTTAAAGGATGCTCTTTTAAAGAGATTTGAGTTAACTGAAGAAGGTTTTAGAAAGCGGTTTAGAGCTTGTCTGCCTGAGAAAGGCGAGTCATTTATTCAGTTTGTTAGTAGGTCTAGAAATTACTTAGATAGGTGGTTAGAGTTAGGGAAGGTAGCGCAGACTTATCAGGGCCTCATAGATTTCTTGTTGCGGGACCAGCTATTCAATGTTTGTAGTAGAGATCTGTTCTTATTTCTTAAAGAAAGAAAACTAACTAGTGTAAATGAAATGGCAACTCAAGCAGATCAGTTTGCCGAGGCTAGAGGTGGAGCTCATAATGTAGTGTCGAAAGACAGAACTTTTAGAGATAGGCAAGGGGACGATCATAAACAGAAAGGCCAGAGTGGAAACTATAGAGGTGGAGGTAGTTCGATGGGTTCTAGAGGAGGTAGCAATAGTGGTAACATAGGTAGACCTTTTATTCGTTGTCGTCACTGTAATGGGAATCATGCTTCACATGAGTGTAGGAAAGCGGTGAAAGTGTCCGCTGTCGTAGACAATTTTAGTGAAAATAGTAGAGTTGACAACAATGTAGAGAGTCAGAACCAAGGTTTTAACAACCCATGGAATTTCGGTAGAAGTAGAGGTGGTCAAAACCGAGGTAGAGGTAGAGGCAGAGGTAGTAATAGTCCGGTTATTAAAACCGAGAGTAGTAGCTGTTGTGTTAAAGCGGATGGTGTAATGGCGAAGATCGGAACATGTCTCTTTCCGTATGCAAATCTTCCAACGGCAGATGGTAGAGTGAATGGCACGGACGTAATTGTAATGAGGGATACAGGTTGCACAGGTGTGGTAGTTAGGCGTAGTTTAGTTACGGATGACCAGTTGGTAGGTAAACAGTCACCGTGTATGTTGTTAAATAAGTCGGTAGAGCACGTGCCAATGGCGAGAATAGATGTAGATACACCTTTCTTTAAAGGGACTACAGAGGCACTATGTATGGATGACCCGATGTATGATTTAACGATAGGGAACATAGAAGGTTCAGCACTTCCGGTAATGTCCGATTTTAGAAGTAGCATAAGTAATGCCGTAGAGACTAGAGCGCAGGTTCAGAAGCAAGCTCAGGCTTATAGAAAATTAAAGGTTCCTGCAGCCGTAGGAGACATATCTAAAGCGGAGTTTATAGAAGCACAAACTCAAGACGAGTCATTAGGTCCTTGTAAGGTGAAGGCCAAGGATGGTGTAGTGAAGAAGTGTAAAGGGTCCGGTAGTTGTAAGTTTGTACATAAGAATAGGTTATTGTACAGAGAATTTGAAGATAGTGGTAGTAGACAGTTTCACCAATTAGTGGTACCTACCCAGTATAGAACGACAGTGCTTAAGGTAGCTCATGAGTCGATTATGGGAGGTCATTTAGGCGTAAAGAAAACGTCAGATAGAGTATTTGCAGAATTTTATTGGCCAGGCGTTAGTGGATATGTAACTAGGTATTGTAGGTCCTGCGATGTATGCCAACGGACAGTACCAAAAGGTCGAGTGACTAAAGTACATTTAGGTCAGATGCCACTGATAGATACACCATTTAAGCGGGTAGCCGTAGACATAGTTGGACCAATTTTTCCACTGTCGAATAGGAAAAATAGGTACATTTTAACCATGGTAGACTATGCAACTAGGTATCCGGAGGCAGTAGCATTGCCCTCAATTGAAACTGAGAGAGTAGCTGAGGCATTAGTTGATATGTTCAGTAGGCTAGGTGTACCAGAGGAAATGCTGACTGATTGTGGGTCACAGTTTACGTCAGAACTTATGGCTGAAGTAAGCAGGTTATTGTCTTTGCGTCAAATCATGACAACACCATATCACCCTATGTGTAACGGGTTAGTCGAACGATTTAACGGGACGTTAAAGCAAATGTTACGGCGTATGTGTACCGAGAGACTCAAAGATTGGGACAAGTATCTCAATGCTTTATTGTTTGCATTTAGAGAGGTTCCACAAGAGAGTTTAGGATTTTCTCCGTTTGAGTTATTGTACGGTAGGTCAGTTAGAGGTCCCATGAGGATTCTTAGAGAGATGTGGGCAGGTGAAGTAGATAGTGATGAGGTTAAGACTACATATCAGTATGTTTTAGATCTGAAGGAGAAACTAGAGGAGACTTGTAAGATAGCTCAAAGTCAGTTAGTTAAGGCAAGTACCAAGTATAAACGGTACTATGACCAGAAAGCTAGAGCTAGGAAGTTTAAGATAGATGACCAGGTGTTATTGTTACTCCCGACCGACAATAACAAGTTGTTATTACAATGGAAAGGTCCGTTTTACGTTAGAGGGATAGTGAACACTATGGATTACCGTATCGAGATAAACGGAAAGTTAAAGACCTTTCATGCGAATATGCTGAAAGAGTATATCAGTAGAACCGATAATGGCAACAAGGGGTGTTAACCGTAGTTAATGTTGCAGTTATTGAGGATAGTGAGGAAGACAGTAGTGAGGACACTAGTCCCATGTATTTTCCCACTAGTGTAGGTAGGGAGAGAGCAGCCGATGTAGACATATCGGGCATGCTTAGTGTAGAGCTGCAACGAGAGATGGGTAGTTTACTCTCGGAGTTCAGTGATGTCTTGTCCGAAAACCCGGGGCAGACAGATGGAGTGCAACATGATATTGTACTCACATCAGGGGAACCAATTAGAATTAAGGGGTATCCCATTCCGTTTCACTCCCGATCAAGTGTTGATGAGGAGGTGAAAGACTTGTTGAAATTGGGTGTCATCGAACCTTCAAACGCCCCATTTTCATCCCCAGTCGTACTTATTAAGAAGAAAGATGGGTCAATTCGATTCTGCATCGATTTTAGGCAGCTCAATAAACGTACCATCTTTGATGCAGAGCCAATGCCTAATATTGAGGAGGTATTCTCTAAACTTGCGGGATATTCGTATTTCTCCAAGTTAGACCTCAGTAAAGGTTATTGGCAAGTCCCACTTTCAGACCGAGCTAAAGAGATGACCTCCTTCGAAACTTCGCAAGGACTTTTTAAGTTCAAGGTCATGCCCTTTGGTCTCGTAAACGCCCCAGAAACATTCTGTAGGTTAATGAGGAAAGTCCTGAAGGATTTGTCCAACACAGACAGTTTTGTAGATGACATCCTGGTGTTTACAACAACATTTGAAGACCATATTAAGGCTCTACGTAATCTGTTGGAACGGCTACGCCGGTTTAAACTGACTGCAAAACCTAGCAAGTGTCACATAGGTTACGCAGATATAGAGTGTCTGGGTCATGTTGTCGGGAGGGACCAGAAATTGAAACCCAACCCCGACAAGGTTAAGGCAATTCAGGAAGCACCAAGACCCGAGACAAAGAAACAAGTTAGGTCATTTTTAGGGTTGGCGGGTTTTTACAGGAAGTTTATTCCAAACTGTTCGGCTATAGCTGCACCTTTGTCAGACTTGACAAAGAAAGGTCAACCCAATAGGATAACTTGGGGGGAATGCCAGGAGCGAGCTTTTGTCTCTTTAAAGGGGAGTCTGGTCAAAACCCCAATACTAAAATTACCTGAACTTGACCAGGAGTTTATCCTCAGAACGGATGCCTCCGATATCGGGGTGGGTGCAGTCCTACTGCAAGAGCAAGATGGGTGTAGTCTCCCCGTGGCTTACTCAAGTCGGAAACTATTACCCCGGGAATGTAACTACTCTGTTATTGAAAGGGAGTGTCCTGCAGTAGTGTGGGGTGTCAGTAAATTCCACCGATATGTTTTTGGTAAGGAATTTGTCTTGGAGACTGACCACCAACCGTTAGCTTATATGAATAAAGCTAAGGTAGCTAACAGTAGGTTAATGAGGTGGGCACTGACTCTGCAGCCTTACCGGATGAAAATTAAAGCGATCCGAGGAAAGGACAATATTGGGGCAGACTATTTAAGTCGCCGCACATAATGACCGGTTTAATACAATAGTGTATTGCAGTGTATTGTACAATAGTAGTATATGTTACGACAGGGTAGTGTACAATTGTAGAATAGTGTTGAAATTGTAATTACATATTATAGTTAGGTTATAACTGCAGTGGATGTTTTCCGGAAGACGGTCGTTGTACTGGCTGAAGGTTGCATCCTTCAGTAGTAATAGTTAACATACTCAAGCGATTGAGCGATCAGCTTGTACGTTTTGTCGCTCATTTGCTCAGAAGAATTAATAGTTTCTTAACGTGTAAATATTAATTATCATTTTGTTGAATTTTAAAAGTGTAGCACTTTCTTTAAGTGGGGAGATGTTGTCACAAAATGTCACGGGTAGAGCGTACTGGTCGTACAGAGCTCTTGTAAGTTATCGGTTACACCCAAATCTATTGTTCGAGTTGAAACAATTTCACAATATTCATGATCTATTCATGTAACACGTAAAAGCGTGCACATTTTAAGTGGCCACCAGAGAGGCCGTGTCATAAGTTTAGTTTTGTGCTAATGCATGTAAACGTATAGGTATATTTTCCTTAAACGGCAAAATTGTATAAGGGGCCTCTCGTGTAGATTCAATACTGTAGATTTAGCCACGTTTGTCACGGACTGAACGGGGGAAATAATGATTTGGGCGTAATGTTTGCTATAAAACCCATTGTCTTCTAGCTCTCGCCGGGATGATCAATAGTACTTTGTTGGAACAGAGATTGGACGGCAAATTTCATAGGCAACATGTGGTTAGTAATTTTATTAAACTTTTATCGTACATTTGTTTTCAGTGGGCGTCGCCATCTTGTTTGGCGGTTACGACATCCGGTTAGCATTGATGTTTCTCAAACATAACTTTAGACTAGCATATGATTTTGAAGTTACTTTATTAGATGTACTTATTGTTATTGATCATTAATTGTAAAACAATATTAATTTGATAACAGTGGATAATAGGTGCATTAGTTAACGTTGGCGTATAACTCAGTGATTGTAATACACGATTGTTAACATTAGTTAACAATGAGATGAGTGACAAGAACAAATGCGTGCATGCATAACTCAGTGAGTGTAGATCATGTTTATATTACATGTATTAGGGGCATTGATTAACAGCGACGTACATAGCGTATACATGGCGTTGTAGAATATGTATACATTGCTACTCATCATTAGTACAGCTTACATATATTGATTGAATAATGATTTGTTTGGGTAATGATAATTATGCAAGATTGTTATGTTTGTCAACCGACATCTAAAACGTATGTATAATTACAGCCTAAGCCATCCAGGATATAAGCCATCCAGGGCAACCACATTTTTGTCCCGATCCGCGAATTGTTATATAAATATTAAGACGAAACCCAGAAATCTAAAAAAAAACATAACAACAACATAACTTAATAATAAGTTAAAAACAAATAGTAACTTATCAAATTAAACTTGACCGTCAATTTGGTCTTTTATATTATCACAAACTATCATTATAATATGTATGGGATACATAGTTTAATAACAAGTGCTTTTGAAATAAGAGAAATATTTCCCCCGGTAGTGAAATTGCTCCTACATTAGAACTCGTGCTTTCAGCACTCGTTGCCCTCGTTATTATTTCGGAGCAATTACCATCCTCTAGCACTCGTTCTTATATCGGAGCATTTTTTTCTTTCTTGGAAAGTTTTTAATTTTTCAAAAACAATGGAATTAACTCTATCTATTTGCTTTTCATGCAATTTTTTATATAAACAACATTCACAATCAATTGGCAAATGTTCAATGTTCTATTTTTGGTGATTCAAACATGTTATAATTTTTCAGCAGTATTTCTTATTTTCGTTTATTAATTGTTGAAACTTTGGTCATTTTTTACCTCGTAATCTTTTATACCTTACATGTTATTACAGACTGAAGGTAGAATGTGACATTATTATCATGATTATAACATTAATGAGTTCGTATTGAATTATATTCACAATGATATATATTAAATACGAATACATCTTATGGGTTAATAAATAAATTTGTTTAAATTTACCTGTTGACAGCGTGTGAGATTGTAAACTAATCAAGTAATCACTTGCAAATGCAGTGACAAATGCAGTGATGATTTATCAAATGATCAGTTTAGCTGTGTATATGTATATTTCAATGAACGATATGTATGTATTACAGTGATACAAACTAAACGCTATACCAAATGTATCAAGGAAAATAAGTCCATTTCTTTTTTGCAAAACACAGGAATCACTAAGCCCTATCGACTCGAAATGTATATATATATACTGACGGTCAATGAAAACGCACCATTAATGTCATATGGTTATGCTATTGGATTATTTGCAAACCGTTTGGAATAGAACTGCCGATTAGAAGCAATATTTTCTATTTTTTACTTATTCAATCCTGAAACCGTGTTTGTCTTACATCTTTATGTGTAGGGTTAAATACAAGCAGTTACACAGTTATTTACCTTGTCATTTAACATTGGTTACTATAGAAAATGATTAATTGAAAACTGTTCCACTAAATTGCAAGCTGCATTTATCTGTCTCGGAATAAATGCCAATTGTTTTAACTGGCCTTTTGACAGTATAATGCAATGACTGTTTTTGAGAAAATAACTTCTTTGTGTGATGTAACCGAAAAAAGCGGAAATGCACATGCATTTCATAACACCAGTGAGTGTGGAATGCACTAAATCCAGATATACAGTAAACACATTTTACATGCTGACTAGTAATATGGATTACATACCATTTTTTGTCCCAAATGCCTCTTTTAAAAGGATTTGTTTTGTGGTGCGTTTTCATTGATCGTGAGTATAGTTTATTTCAACAGTACAGTTATATTAACAATACAATCTTAATAAATTGAGTGAAAGGAAGTTCTGCATAGCATTCCTTTACTACAAAGGTATTAACTAAAGCTGTACCGGGATGTTGTTCATTTTGATTTTCCGTCACAGTTTAATATGTATAATATAAAAAATCACAGAACTTGTGTTCAGTTTGGTAATTCGAATATACATAACTATAAGATAAACTAGAATTCTTTGTAAGAACTTCGACAAGTTTGAATTTCAAATACTAAAAGCTTTGTTTGAATAGCATGTTTCTGTTTCTGAGTCTAGGTAACGCATACAAACATGTTAATGATTGTGTTATAATACATGTCCCATATTATACAATAGAGTGAATATTGACTAAGTAAACCTTGCCAATAAAGTAGTACATGCATCGTCTATTAACAATAATCTTTATCGTTTAGTGTTATATATACACTTCTACTTATTTCAAACCTGTATAACTCTAACCAATCTCTGTCTGTCTTGTTACACATGTGACAATCCCATATGTCCACTGTTGTACTCAAAACAGTTTTGTTAATGCGAAACCTCTACATAAGTTTCATATAGTACTCTATCTGGAATCCAGAATCCCATAAATCTATATTCAGTAGCAGTGGAGTCCAAACAAATCCATATTCCGTTTTTGTTCAATGGGAAGATAAGTATTTACAGTAACCATCAATGAGTCATTCGCGATTTAGCTCACGATTTTATTTTAGTTGAAACTGAACTGAAACAGACATGTTTAGATACTTTAAGTGTGTGTTTTTTTCAAATTATATTTTACACTTTTGGTGTTATTGTGTTTAATTAACATCGGAAATATCAAGCTATATTTCAAATGTACAACGTATGGTTAGATTATTGCGGTATGAAATAAAGAGGTCATTTAACAGCATTACGCATTCCAAACTTGAGGATGCATTAAAAGTCTAGTTAATCAGTTGAGAATGTTTGCATTTTTATAAATTATTTTGTGTTGAAAGACATGAATGTAGCATCTTTATCAATGCATTATAAAGCCGAATATGAAAATTAAGTCCCTAAGTATTACATTGCTGACCTTCACACCTGCCTAAATTTCGTTACGATATGCCTTTGCAGTATTGAACTGTGACGGAAGTAAATTGCATGTTTATATATTGCACATCTGTTTATTGCAACGTGACTTTGCGTTTTACTCATTCCATTCGCGCGTCCCATAGTCTCATAGTTACAACGGTTCTAACGTCGAACTTCTGAACCTGGCGATAAATTGATGTGGTCAAGAGCGATATTTCTAACCAAATACGAGGGTCATTCGAAAAGTTCTGTCACTAACGCGCTTCTGTAGTTTTCCGACACAGTAAGCATCAATATCTCCATTGAAACAAACGGACAATTTTATATACACTGACTATTTTCGTGTGCTAATATGAAAACCTGCGAAAAAAACATAAATAAGAGCTTACATTAAAGCGCGTGGAGCTTTAAAATACCCGCGAAGAAATATATAGAGGGTTGTGCGATATTCGCGGACCTTCGGCAGTGACAATAACAACAGTGGTTAAAAGAAAAGAATGTTGTAAAAATGGCCTCATTGATGGGCCTCGTGCCGGTAGACCTAAAACACAACACAAGCGACTAGTGGAAGAAGATGCTCGATATTCAGACAAGGACTTAGCTCGACGTATTGGTATATCGGAAGAAAGTGTTCATGAAACTCTAACAAACACTTTGAAACTACGTAAAGTATGCTCTAGATGGGTTCACAATTTACTAACAACTGGACAAAAGGCTACTAGAGTGAAACGTTCGATGGATATTCTAAAAAAGTTTGAAAATTGTAATAACAGGGTCATTTCCGACTTAACTGGTTACAAAACATGGATCTACATGTTCGAGCCACAGAGGAGGGTAGAAAACAAACAATGAAGGACAGAGGATCAAGCACAGCCCGTGGTTGCAAGGAGACTAATCAGTGGCAATACTTCCTTTAATTCCTGCGGCCCAGTTGTACAAATAGAGTCTCCAGTAGGTCAGTCTGTCACAGGATCATTCTACAAAGACTCAAATAAGCGTTCAAGTAAGGGTTTGCATGACAATGCTCCGCTTATAGCAGCCACGTAGTTGATGACTTTTTACATCAAGATAAAGTTGCTGTCTTAAAACACCATCCCTACTCTCCAGATCTAGGCCCGTGTGATGTTTTCTTTTCCCAAGACTGAAAACATGTTGTCAGGAAGATAGTACAACTCGAGCAGTTCATTGGGTAGTGCGGTCCATCAGTGCCTCAAACGTATACCTAAGGATGATTACGCTGGATTTTTTCGCAGCTGGATTGAAAGATTACAAAAATGTATTTATGTTAAGTAAGAATACTTTTAGGATTGGAATATGTTTTTAGTCTAAAGCTGTTTTTTTTAATTTATTGATCGACCTAATGACAGAACTCATTGAACGACCCTCGTATAACATATCGAATTTAAAATAAATCAATACCAGAAAAAAAGTATACATTTATATTATTTGAGTTTCAGTTTACCGCAACAATGAAACATTGCACAAATATTGTTTCACATTTGATCATTTATCAATTTAAAACGGAATCACTCGTACACGTATCCTTCTTCATCATGTTCATGTTAACGCTAACTAGTGATCTGTGACAGTATGATGGCAAGCACGAATACGTTTTTCCTGCAAACGTACGTGCGTAATGAACACAAAATCCCGTATATACATTCTAAACAGCTAAAATAATAATAACTGCAGGTAACGTACATGCTTAATGGACACACAAATCAGCATTCTAAACCAGGGTGCGTATTTATAAAGCAACTTAAGCAGAAAACATTTCTAAAGTCAACATTTAAGATTTTTACATAATTATTTTCAAATATCGTTATTAATCTGTCATTGACAATGCAGAGCATCTGTTTTAAGATAAAATTCTAGCTATAGGTTTTATTAATCCGTGGCATTATTAAACATATATACAAAACGTCTTAAAACGATATAAAAAGGTCTTTAAAATTCTGATATATTTCTACTTAAGATATTGCTAAGAATCTCTATAAATACGTACTTCGTTTTTACATTTGAAATATGCATATGTTTTTAAATATACCAACATATGTTTGGTCACATATAATCAAATAATCAAGAATTATATTTACATCATGTCAGTATATATTTTCATCTCACTTTGATAACTCGATCTTGTGTGTTCTCTGAGCGCTCTACAACGTGTAAATAACTATTGTTGTAATTATTTTCAGTAAAAGGTAATAGGACATATATTAAAACATGCTAGACAAACGTCCGACGGCTACTCAAACAAAATTGGCACCCAAA
The DNA here is from genome assembly GCA_037043455.1 of Cyrtodaria siliqua. Classification (NCBI taxonomy): domain Eukaryota; kingdom Metazoa; phylum Mollusca; class Bivalvia; order Adapedonta; family Hiatellidae; genus Cyrtodaria; species Cyrtodaria siliqua. The sequence goes on along the minus strand of JAWPHD010002360.1, from coordinate 90,340 downwards.
GCCATAAGATAATTAATTACCCATCACAAGTATTATTTAACCATCTTATGAACATCAGCAAACAAAGCACATCATCATCAGCAGCAGCAGCAGCAGTTTCATCGAAAACAGCATAAGTATCATCAGTACCAAAACGCATAATTATCATTAACATATCACCAACAACAATCAACTAAACATATCATAGGCATTATCATCTTCTGCATTATCGTCTCATTATCACAATCACCACCATTATTATCATCATCATCCACAGAAACTGCAGCTACAGCAGCAGCAATGAAGCTGTATCAGACTTAATTCCACTCGCATCATCATTACCATTATAATCATAATTACCATTATAGTCATGATGGTAATCATACATAACTTTATATCAACACCTTGCACAACCACGTCGTCATTAGTATTATCTCAACATTATCATTAGCGCTTTTTATCATCGTCATATGACCATCAGCATCAGCAGCATCAGAGGTATCAGAAGCAGTCACAGCAGCAGCAGCAGAAACAGTAATACCAACTGCAGAAAAAAGTCTAAAATTACGACCATCACATAAACACTGATTCTTGTTCCTAACACTGCAATAATTGCACAGTGTATATTAAATAATCAGCATTATCATCATTTTCATCATTTTCGCAATGAAATTATGATGCAAATTCCATGAGAATTTTAAAATCCCACATCCCACATGGAATTTCTTCAGTTGCTTTATCGCAAAATTATCAACTCTACGTATGATAGAATTGTAAGTAAAACTTAAAAACAATTATAAAAGTCTATTTTATTTTTCTATTTTTTCCCACGTGGGATAAATGCCCATGAGATTGTTTTCACTTTGACATATAATATCATCTCTTTACAATGTAAAATTTGGACCAAAGTGGTATAGAATATAACGTATATGACCCAATGAACAATAACAGATGCACAGAAGTACTGTATATCATTTAGAATTATTTAGCATTTTTGTCAAATTCTGTTTAGCATTCTGTTTGGCAAAAACAAAAAATGGTGTTTTTTCTTGTGTGAATGATAACAGTCCAAAACACGATGTATAGTGACCAGGATTTTTAATGTGTTAGCTTACATTGTACGTGTTTTGGAATGTTTATGAACGGCATATTTCATCACTCAAGTCTTTGCGTGTTCACATTGGAAGGAATTATGACTGAATATGCCCAACATAATCTACAAACTACCCGAGCACTTTGTACATTGTAATTAATACGATCAGAAACGTACGTCTTTGCTTATCTTACTTTAGCAGCTATGTTAAACTTCATCAACTATTGATTATATTAATATTCTGCAAAAGTAAACGCTATTGCAGATATTACTATTTGGGAAAAGCATTTAAATTAAGTTTTAATTTAATTACATTAGTAATTAATTATTAGTCTTATTCATCATGTTCATAACAGTTTTATTTTTAAATTGAAACCTTGCGTATATACATATACGTAAAGATGATAGCTTCCTTTTCATGTCTTTCATACATTTTTTATAAATTGTACGAATATTAGGTTATATATTGTATATATTATATATATATATATATATAATGTATTTGTGTGTGTGTTCAATATCTTAAGCGGTTTATATTTTTTCTACGATATATATATATATTAAAGTAAGAAAATTGCAACAGTTTTAGTTATAGAGTATGGATTGTTTAATACATATTAGTGTTGCCAGAAACCGATATCCTTTGTGCTCCCACACGCAATGTAATGGAGATTAGAGATTTAGAGGTTGACTTTGTCATTTTATGTGCGATGTTTGAATCTGGTCAATATCTTCTAAATGCTTGCGATATTGGAACAAAACATAATAGACCGCGTATCAAGCACGAAACTCAGAGTTGTATGTTCAAAGTTACAAGAACAGTTCATGGATTGTCTGTATCCGGTTCTAAACTGATAAATATATATAAGGTGACGTTATATCAATAGACACTGTCACGGCTCCTGGTTATGTAATCTACGTGTTTGATCGATATTATGATCTCTCGGTGAGTCTTGAACCAATTTTTGAAATGAAAGAAATGGTATTTTTATAGCCCGTTTAAATATCACATTAAGTTGCATTGGGACAATAACCTCAGAAGGTTATGGGAATAAAGATGAAGCTGTCGCATGACTTATGTCAGATCTATAACTCTTAAATGGAACGAATCTTGATATGTGTATGCTTGTGTGTTTATCCATTAATTAAATAAAACATAAACTCAGTACGTCGAGTTGTTCAGACCCGTTTTAAGATTCTGGTTTAAAACAGCGACGGATAAGGGCTGGAGAGGCCAAGAGGATAGCAAGGTGGAATTGTATCCGGGTAAACCGTAGGGAAATTTTCCAATTTTGCTAATGCGATACCGCTTATCGAAATGCCAGGTAAAATAATGATGAGTTGAAATATGAATGTTTCCATCAGACATGGCAATTTATGTGGCATAGGGAAAAAGAAGTGAAATAATCCAGTATACAAAGTTGTGTTTTTATACTAACAAACACTGGTTTTAACGAATATGTCATTTGTTTAAACGTTTGCTGTATGTCACGTGAAAAATGGCATTTTTGATGAAAGTTGCAACTGGTAGCATTTCTACTGTATTCAGAGTCGATATTATCAATTAGGAACAACCTTACTGAAAATCAAGTCATCCATATATTTCTTCGGTAAGGATCCAATGCCGAGCCAGAATGCCGAGCCACAATGAGAAATACCTCGTCGATTTCCGCAAAACGAAGTGTTTTACCTTTATTGCACTTACGTAAAAATCGTTCATCTTAAAGGTTATCTTTAAAAGCTATACTGTTTATACATACTGTTATGTATTAGCTATAGGTCTACAAAAGACGTAAATTGATTTGTTTAAAAAAAGAAGTTTCTGTTCGTAAAACAATAGATGTAAAGGTAGATATAAAAATCGAACAGGAAAAGTAGCATTCAAGGATAATCAACAACAAACAAACAAAGAAACAAAGAACAACTACATATGAAGATGAATAAAAATGCAAAACAAGACGTCACAAACACACAAGGGTTGACAAAAAGGCTGCCGCCTTGGTCCGGACAGTGGTAAAATAAAGGGGCCACTGGGGGTTTAAACCAGGTTCTAGGGTGCACCGAACCTCACTCTTACCCTATTGTTATCCCAATAAACGAGACAGTGTAAATAAAGATATCCCCACCAGATTATAATCTCTAACAAACAAGGCAGCGTTAATAGGCAATATAAGTAAAACACATAAATGATCATGCATACATAAAATAAAACAACAAAAGCCTAGAAAGCTAAAAAGTAAGTACTCAGTGACTTGACAGAAGCCAGAGCAACAACAGAACGAACAAACCATTAACGGTACGACAAGGCAAGATTATAGACAAACATCTAACGCTACCGTTCGATAAGGATTTAGGTAGACGTCATCATAGGGTTCACAATATGTCCGGTCATTGCAGAATCGAAGAGGAAAGCATATTGGCGAACTGAAAATGGGCTAACCACTAAACATGCAGTACGTTGCAAAATGATAGGGTCATAACCTCTTTTGATAAACCTTTAAACAAGTTTAATAAAGATTGTATGACAGTGATTATGACCAAGGATCTTACGAAGTTTGTAAATCACATCCCCATTGACGTCATGTTGTTATAGTCCTTGTCGCAGAAGAGTTCTTAAATTACTTTTATTTTTTAAAAGTAGATCAGGGTTACGATACTCATATTTTGCAACGGGTTTTCGAAGTTTATGTGAAAGAAAGCCCTGCTGGAGTAGCTTTTTAGTTATACAAATGATACGGATATTAAAGTCCACAACGCGAATTTAAAATGTTAAGCATTTTTTATATATTAACGTTACATTTAGAAACGAGCTTGATTCCTACTTCGACGGTCGAATTCCGAAAAAGAATGATTCCACAAATAATAGACCTGGCCCCATGTATAAAGACGGAGAGCACGACGATTGGTCAAAAGATATGTTAGATCACCGCCACGAGGGTTTACATGCTTACCATAACCAAGGTCAGTGACATTACACGGTCGTTTTAACCAGGAATGTATTAGTATATAGATAGTGATTCGAAACGCCCTATTCCCTGTATGCAGGCACATCTAAATATCAGTGAGTTCATTATGATAGCTTTTAGGCAATTAGTGGCCTACTTTGCCACTGACCGTTCCAAGGCAGTAGCCCTATTGTCAACCCTTTTGTGTGTGTGATGTCGTTTGCATTTTTTATTACTTTTGTCTTTTCGTTTGTCTGTTTGCGTGTTTGTTTTTGTGTTTTGTGGTTGACTGTCGTCTTTGAATGCTGCTTTCCCTGTCCGATATTTTTATCCTTTTTTATGTGTTATTTGTGTAACGATTTGAAATAAAATATGCACAGAAGTGAAATACAATTGGTATGGAATTAAAGAAGAATATGTAACACAAATGTTTGTTTCAAATAATTTTTCAAAACCTAGTAAGTTTAATAGCAATTATAAAATTTTCTGTTGATATACTACTACTTTGTTCACTTTGTTTTCTTCACCATTTATTGCTTGGTAACGTTTTATACAATGTGTACCCAAAGTGTAACAAATAAAAGTATTTATAATAATAGTAGTATTGTTTCGTCATCGTTTTTTTTAAATATATCAAATTAAATGTAAAATGAATTGTTTCGAAATTTAGCAGCATATTTTAACAATTTTCTATGTACCTTCCATGTTCATTTCTATACGAATCTACCTTTCAAACACAGCATCATAATGTGCCATATACTATTAGTTTGCAAAAGGGTTTATAACTGTTTGAATTATGAAAATGTTTCAATATACCGTCATGAAAATAACTAACTGAGTAAAGTACGGCAATGATATTTGGAAAAGGAATCTTGTTTCTAATCCTTATCTGTATAAATTATTCTTTTATCTGTTAAGCTAGTTTAAGCCAAATATATTTTTGGGATGGATACTTGAATGCAACCGGATGTCCTTTACATACATTCAGAATAGTAATGTCATGGTATATATATATATTATTTCCTTTAAACTTGTTGAAACATTTTTAGAAAGACATAAATATGTTTGCGCTGTAGGAACTACCAGTACAATGGCTATGGATTGAATTGTTATGTTATGTCTCATATGTATCTAAAATGAATTTTAAATGATTTTATCTCTCGCAAAATGGTCAGGGGTGGGAAGCATTCGGGTTTGGGTTGTACGCTCATAAAATTAAATACTATAGTACGAATTAGTACTTCGCGTTTTACGATCTTACCATTAGAAGTGTAGGTTCCCTTCGGTTGGATGTTCTGCTGTGTGTTTTATGTTCATCCAACTGATTGACAATACCATTTACAGTTTCAATTCAAACTAACATAATAACCACCTGACCTTCCAGTTCATACAAGTAAACATCTATAATAGATTTTGGTCCATTACTTTCCAATTTTGACAATGATGTACCCAGGTTACCTGTACTTCGCGTCGCCGAAACTAAACATAAATAATAAACTTTGTCCATATTTTTTATTTCATGTAGGTATTAGAGCAATTCAAGCGCTCCAGTGCATCTTGTTCTCTTCTCTTTCTTTGTTTAATTGTTTAAAAAGTGTTATGCATAACAAATGCGTCTAGCTTTGAGATTATTTGTCCGTGATTAGTAATAGACTTTGCTATTTATTGTTTGAACTGTAACATTTATTGTAGATCATGCCATCGATTCCAAAATGTCACGGGACTCATGTTTCGGAATATAGATCTGCACAAGAAGGTAATGTTTATTCATTTAGTAGTAGGCACAAAGCATATAGGGACTTTCAAACATATAACGTAGTTACGGATTTCTCACAAAAAATACTTAAAGCTTAATTGAGCTATTACCATCACGTTTTGCCGTCCGTCCATCCTTCTCTCTGTTCGTCTGTCAATAATTCTTTAAACGACGTCCCCTAAACCAATTAGACCGATTTTAAAACAGGAATTACAAGGATGATCCTTAAATGATCATTAAATCAATATATTTCAAAGTTATACACATTAGGTAAATCCAATATAGACTTATTAATAAAGAGTCGTATCCTTTCTTAAAACACAAGACACAAGACAATGTATTAATTATTTGATGTGATCATCGGATCAAATTTGGACTGTTCCCGGTGATCTCAGTATTTCATTAACTGGATCAAACTTGTACTCGTACTGGATTTAGGGAGATAACAGCCAGATGTTATTGAAGCCTTTAATGACACCTCTCGGTATCTGGATGACATATTGAACATTGACAACCCTTTCATTTCTACTATGGTTAATAATATATATCCTAAAGAACTTCAACTTAACACAGCTAATATATCTGATACTAACGCTTCTTTTCTCAAATCCGACCATAAATGTTAATTATCTCCATTTCGATGGGGATGTTCCTCGAGCAACTTATTATGGTGTCTTTGTGTCCCAACGTATTCGTTATTCTAAAGCTTGTACTGGAGCTGAGGACTTTAATATTCGTAATCTGTGTATAACTAAAAGCTACTCCATCAGGATTACCGTTACAATAAACTTCGTAAAACCTTTGCAAAATTGTATTAACGTAACCCTGACCTTCTTTCCAAATATAAACGTAATTTAAGAACTCTTCCGCGACAAGGACTATCACAACCTGACTTAACACAGCTAATATATCTGATACTAACGCTTCTTTTCTCAATTTGCATCTCTCTATTGAAAATGGAGTAATAATTAGCAAAATATGTAACAGTACAGATGCTTTTAATTTTGATATTGTTAATTATCTCCATTTCGATGGGGATGTTCCTCGAGCAACTTATTATGGTGTCTTTGTGTCCCAACGTATTCGTTATTCTAAAGCTTGTACTGGAGTTGAGGACTTTAATATTCGTAATCTGTGTATAACTAAAAGCTACTCCATCAGGATTACCGTTACAATAAACTTCGTAAAACCTTTGCAAAATTGTATTAACGTAACCCTGACCTTCTATCCAAATATAAACGTAATTTAAGAACTCTTCCGCGACAAGGACTATCACAACCTGACTTCTATGGTGACATGATTTACAATTTATTTTCGTAAGATCCTTGGTCATGATCACTTTCCTACTATCTTCGTTAAACTTGTTAAAAGGTTTATCAAAAGAGGTTATGAGCCAGCATTTTGCAACGCACTGCATGCTTGGTGGTGGACCCATTGACAGTTCTCCACTATGCTTTATTCTTTAATTGTGCGATGACAGGACATGCTGTGTACCCTATGATTACGTCTACATAAAGCCCAAAAGTAAGGTGGCGTTTGATGTTTGTCTTCAATCTTGTCTTGTCGTGCCCTCAACGTCTTGTTTTCTTGTTTCTTTGGCTTCTGCCAAGTCATTAAGTACCTTCTTTGTGATATTCTAGGCTATTGTTTGCTTTTTTATTTAAATATACACGAACATCTTTGTGTTTTACTTATATTGCTTATTAATGCTGTCTTGTTGGTTAGAGAATAGTTCATGGCGGGGATTTCTTTATTTACACTGTCCTGTTTTACTGGGATGAAAGTAGGGTAAATGTGAGGTTTGGTGCACCCTATCACCTGGGTTAAACCCCTAGGGGCCATTTTTGCCACTGACCGTTCTTATTGTCTACCCTTTTGTGTTTGTGATGTCTTATTTGGACATTTATTAATCTTTGAAGATGTTCTTTGTTTCTATGTGTGTTTGTGGTTGACTGTCATCCTTGACAGCTACTTTTCCTGTTCGATTGTTATATCTACTTTTAATATTTCATAAACACTCTTAAACAGTCAGCACATGATACTTGTGAGTTAATAAGCATTTATATTTTAGTTTGAACTAAAGCGACCAAAGGTAGAACTTCGTCCGAGGGATATGCAAGGTGCGTACAATAGTATGTATATTGTATTTCATAAATTCATTAAATAACATTTAGCATGCATAGTAAAATTCTCATAATGTGTCTATAATTTACATTTGATGAGACGTATGACCTGAAATAACATGCTGACCAAGCTGCTAGCTAAATAAATATGTCGAAATAGTTGCCGCATATATTTATCGAACTATAGTTCAGTTGATGGTGACTATACATCCTTAGGAAAACATATATTCAATAACTAAATCAACATTAGTCCAACCACGCTTTGGATCATGGTCAGAACTATAAATTCGAATAACCCGAATGTAACTTCTGACCAGTCGTCAAAGATGTCTCAAAACCGGTTTAGGTTCTGTGTATTAATCGCAGTTTGATTGACGATGTAAATGTGGGAGTTATCAGATTGACGGAACAGCAACTCCCATATGTTCATTTGTTATTAGCTAAAAATCTAGTCTAAAACTAAGTTACACGTTTTTTAAGATAAATCCGCCATTGTTATAACGATATGTTTTCAATATTATGAAATGCGTTAACTTATAGGATACAAATTAATGGTACACAATATTTTCTGTTTTCTCGCGCTGACACACTTTTTTTAAAAAAAAACATACCGTCCCTTAAAGGGACTGGAAGCTAGTTATATACCACTGTATTGCAAATAAGTAGCAATTTTACTGTTAAATTTAGTACTTAGGAAACGGAGTGGTTTGTACATATATTTGAATAAAAGTTTGCTTTTGTCACTAAACAAATATTAAGATATTGCTTTTGAACTGTATACTATATTTTTCTTCGCCGGTCTCGTTAAACCCAGTGAATACGTTTCAGAAATCTCATATGTATTGTTAAAAGTGCGACTTATAGCTGAATACCTAAAAGAAACAGGAACATGGCATTGCTAATTGGAGCTTGTATTTAAATTTAAAAAAACTTAAGGTATAGTCTTTCAAAAGGATTTGTTTCTAAAACAATAAGAACAAGGTTCTTTAAAACAATAAGACATGCATTTACATTGGCCATACAAGAGATTTCCAGATTCTGAAATCCGTATTGGTTAATGCTATTTTGTTGGGATCTTTTGCATGGCCTGTTTGCCACTGACTTTTCCAAGGCGGTACCGCTGAAGTCAATGTTTGTGGCGTCACATACTTTGCTTACATATATATCTTTGTAATTGTTGTTTGTTTTAAATTCGTGTTTTGGGGTGACTGATTTCTGTGAAGGCTACATGTCCTGTTCGATTTGTGTCTATAGTTCTACTGTTACTTTATTTCTTACAGTCATATATTTAAATAGTTAGATATATAGTATATGTAATATAGTTATGCACATGTATTACAAGAGATGAATGCCTACCCGGTAATTCGGTCTATGATAGTGTCGATTTGGTTGTAGTTAACTGTATCATTCGAAAGTAATGAAAGAAAAAATAATTCTAATTACTAAGAGGTGTTTTCGTTTATTTCAGATGATGTTCATTTGTAAATTTCGGGTTATCCAACAGAGTTTCCAGATTTCGAATATACATATAAACTGAGACTGAGCGATTAAAACAAAAAACATATTGTTGCTGTGGTTGTCTAACATTACACTGACCTACGTTTCAGTATATTTCACGCTACAACGTATGGATAAATAACACGTTAGCACTATATGAGGGGATGTCTCGATGTACATGGAGGATGAGCCTGGCATGTTCATGCCTGTTAGGCGCCATATAACCTTTCATGTGTTGGTGCGACTTAAAAACCCAATTCAATTCAATTCAGGTAATGAACCATTATAAACGGCAAGAAATAATTAATTTTAATGAACATTGCGTCCTAGGTTATGTATGACACAGAATGGATATAATGTGAACCTACCGGAAGTTGACCGGGTGGCCATTCTTAATCAAAGATCCAGTAATGATAATATACTCTAATGACCATTAATTGTACCATTAACTGAATTAGGTGGAGGTTAACGATTCCCACGGACATCTTTGAACATTGAACTGTCTGCTGCCACTCACAGACAAAGATAAATGGCTATTAACTGACACCTGTTGATAAGATCACAGACGTATGAGCTCTTGAATTTCGGAAAGATTCAGAGAACTGTGAGCTCTTGAAATGTTACAATTATCAATGAACTTGATATTTAATATTTACAAATATATTACATATGTTTTGGGGATTGTGTCTAAAAGGACGTGTCTTAAATGACTTAGATCTACGAACTCAATGGCCCGTATATTTGATATTATCTTTTCTGATATCATGGAGTCGACTGACATTCATACGCTTGTAAACGATTTGTGTGCGTTAGACCCACGTGTTATTTTGCCGACTAATGAGTTAACACTGTCATTCATGATGACGTATTCGGTTGTTTTTGCCTTCGAGGCCAAAGCTTTTTCTACTATTTCGGACAGTGAGGCCGTGACTCTTTGAGTGACGTTAGCTGTTATTTAGTTTATTAAAGGGAGTACATCGGGATTTTCATGGGAGTTTAGGTGTCCGACTTAGAATTGACAAATATTAATATTTTCTATTCTATATGACCAAAACAAAATGAATAATCCTACACACTATCTCTTATTTGCAAAGAAATTCCTTCTGCGCAGTAATACGTGCTATCCTAGATGACGCACTAGGGTTAATTTCGGCATTTTACGCCCGATTCCGTCCTAACGATATGGTGTTGTGAGAATTTAGACGTTAATGAAATGATTCTAACGTCATAATCTGATTGATACTTCTGTTATTTCCCTTATTAAATTAGCAGGTAAAACTGATACTTCCCCTGATTTGCTGGTGGTTTTCTTTGTTGACCTTGCGGACTGTCCTTGCTGTTCTTTTTCCTTATGGCCATTCTCTGAAATAGTGAATACAGCGAGGGACACCATGTTTAGTAAAATACCGCTCTATAATATGAGAGGGCACTTAAAATACCGCTCTATCATAAGGCACTTAACGCCTCGAATGTATGAGAGGGCACTAAAATGCCGCTCTATAATAAGGCACTTAACGCCTCGAATGTATGAGAGGGCACTTAAAATACCGCTCTATCATAAGGCACTTAACGCCTCGAATGTATGAGAGGGCACTAAAATTCCGCTCTATAATAAGGAACTTAACGCCCTGATGTATGAGAGGGCACTAAAATACTGCTCTATAATCGGGCGCTTAACGCCTCGAATGTATGAGAGGGCACTTAAAATACCGCTCTATCATAAGGCACTTAACGCCTCGAATGTATGAGAGGGAACTAAAATACCGCTCTATAATCGGGCACTTAACGCCTCGAATGTATGAGAGGGCACTTAAAATACCTCTCTATCATAAGGCACTTAACGCCTCGAATGTATGAGAGGGCACTTAAGATACCGCTCTATCATAAGGCACTTAACGCCTCGAATATATGAGAGGGCACTTAAAATACCGCTCTATCATAAGGCACTTAACGCCTCGAATGTATGAGAGGGCACTTAAAATACCGCTCTATAATGGGGCGCTTAACGCCTCGAACGTTTGAGAGGGCACTTAAAATACCGCTTTATCATAAGGCACTTAACGCCTCGAATGTATGAGAGGGGACTAAAATACCGCTGTATAATCGGGCACTTAACGCCTCGAATGTATGAGAGGGCACTTAAAATACCGCTCTATTGTAAGGCACTTAACTTCTCGAATGTATGAGAGGGCACTTACAAATACCGCTCTATTATAAGGCATTTAACGCCTCGAATGTATGAGAGAGCACTAAAATGCCGCTCTATAATAAGGCATTTAACGCCCTGATGTATGAGAGGGCACTAAAATACCGCTCAATAATCGGGCACTTAACGCCTCGAATGTATGAGAGGGCACTTAAAATACCGCTCTATCATAAGGCACTTAACGCCTCGAATGTATGAGAGGGGACTAAAATACCGCTCTATAATAAGGCACTTAACGTCTCTATGTATGAGAGTGCACTAAAATACCGCTCTGTAATCGGGCACTTAACGCCTCGAATGTATGAGAAGGCACTATAATACCGCTCTATAAACGGTCACTTAACGCTCTGATGTATGAGAGGGCACTGAAATACTGCTTTATAATAAGGCACTTAACGCCTCGAATGTATGAGAGGGCACTAAAATGCCGCTCTAAAATAAGGTACTTAACGCCTCTATGTATGAGAGAGCACTAAAATACCGCTCTATAATCGGGCACTTAACGCCTCGCTGTATGAGAGGGCACTAAAACACCGCTCTATAATAAGTCACTTAACGCCTCGAATGTATGAGAGTGCACTAAAATACCGCTCTAAAATAAGGTACTTAACGCCTCTATGTATGAGAGAGCACTAAAATACCGCTCTATAATCGGGCACTTAACGCCTCGCTGTATGAGAGGGCACTAAAACACCGCTCTATAATAAGGCACTTAACGCCTCTATATATGAAAGGGCACTAAAATACCGCTCTATATTAAGGCACTTAGCGCCTCTATGTATGCTATTGCACTAAAATACCGCTCTATAATAAGGGACTTAACGCCTCTATGTATGCGAGAGGATATGGTCTTAACGGTTATATGTGTGCGAGGGCACTAGATAACGCTTTTTTCTAAGGCGCATGAGTGGGAGTGTACGTGATATTTGATAATTGTAAAGAGGGGAGCTTAAAAAGGCCTCTATTTATGACAAATTGCTGTACGGTAACAAATTGAAACGGTTTTATGACAGGAATGCAAAACCTCTGGTCCCCTGGTCAATTGGAGACACGGTAAGAATTCAACCATCTAACAAAGTGTGGAAACCTGCTCTCGTAGTTAAAAAGCATAATGAGCGATCCTACTCGATTATGACAAAAGATGATAATGCCATTTACCGTAGAAACAGAAGACACCTTCTTAAAAAGAAGGAAAATCACGGTGTCAAAGTGAAGGTTTACTTCCCGCCAAAGTGCCGCAAAGAGCAAAATTGCCTCGTCAAATGCCACAAGTGTTAAAACACACATTAAAAGCAAAGTTTTTGTGTCTAACTAAACTGTCATGTAACACCTTCCTGTTGAATGCTCATTAGCCCGATCAAGGCGGCCACATAATCGGTGTAATCATCATGGAACTACCATACCTTCGAAACATGCTGGATTAAATGCCCATTAATCAACCTCAGTGTGCCGCCGGGAGGTGTAAGATAATTAGCAATAAACTGACACTGTATAAAGTCAGATCTAAATGACGTTTGAATGGACCAAAGATCCTCGCGGCCAGCGATACTAGAGATTAATCTCAAGATGCCAAACTGACCACGAACGAATCGTTTCGATATGAACATTAATGAATTCTGTCAAGAAATCCCTTATATCTATGAACTTGTTATACGCATTCTTATATTATGAAAGAACTTATAACTTTGATTTTAAAAAGGGGCAGTTGTTGTATTGTCGTCTTATAAAGACTCAATGAACCGACAATAAAAACCGAGTCTGCTGCTTTATTCTCTTAATTGTGTTTGTTGCTCCCAAAGGATCGCCTTTATCAGTATTTATTATAACAGACACTCTCTTACCACGCACTCCAATCTGAAACACTGACTACTGCTGGTCAGTTTCCTATCTACATTACAATAAATAACGTCGTAATTACAGATTATTAGTTAGAACAAGTTGTTAGTTCTTAGTTATTTATAGTCCTACATTAACGCCGGTAAGACTATCACATAGCATAAACGCCTCTATTTATTACAAATGGTGCACTGTAATTGCAATAGTCTAGACACTGCTCTGCAATAAGAACTCTGTGTACCCCTCTGTATATGAGTGGGAACTATATGCTGACTAAATATTACTCTGAAATAGGGCACTTAACGCCTCATATAATGACACACAGGGGACAAAACCCTGCTCTGTAAAAGCTTATATTCCAGTATTGTTTTAATCTGAAATCATGCCTCAACCGATTATCTATGCCACATAAACATCGAGACGCCTTGGGATCGCATGTCCCAATATCATGGCGTTCAATGGCATTTTCACAAACTACTAATATATTTGTAGTGAATAAGATATAGCGTCACCTGCCTGATATATAATATTCCGCAAAAATATAATAATTCCTTTAAACTTTTTAGAATTTTCCACTCCGACTGGCTGTTGTAAAACACAGAGCCTGAATGGGATATGTTACAGATAACCCAGGTGATGAACGGGGCCCGCCCCCGCTGTTTTAATAAGCCAATGGTCTTCGTGTTGCGTTATAAACGCTGAAGCGCGTAATAGGTTTATAAACCGGGGTCCAGGACGTACGTACAGAGAACAAACGCTTTGCATAAATATCCAATCACTTCGCAATTAGATTATTTATGTAAAGTATGTACATTCCCAAAATTCAACCAAGGCAACTGCCTCTGTGTGCCTCAGGCCTCTGTGTGACTCAGTGTAGCTACGGACATGGAAAAGCAATATTGTTGTAAAGCAATGGTTTATATTCACGGTTGACAGACGTAACGGACCCGGCTGCTCAAAACAGCGTTACCTTGATCCTGGTTCCTCATGGTTGTGTGTCTGAATTCATAAAGAACGGGTTATGAAAACAGTGTTTTAGAATGATGTAAAAGAACACGCACTGTTTACACACCGACGCGTGAAAGTACGTCTAGTTCTAAGAAATTGTGTTTGTTTCAAACACGGAGACTGCTATTGGCATATGCTATGTCTGAAATTATGTATGTGCAGCCTTAACATCCATTGGACGTATTTAATATATAAGAATATCATCTACCGATTGCCAGAAGCGTTAAGTTGTTTGTGCATTGCAAAGTAACGGATCCTGGTTGCTCATGGTATCGGATCCTGTTTGCGTCTGACACAGGATCCTAGCCGGTAGTTGAAAAGATACATCTTACAAAAACGACTAGATATGTTCCCCTGTTCGAAATATCTTGGTCTGATATCAGCAAGATAAAGGTTGAAGATAAAGCTGCGACATTTTCAATTGGGTGGGGTTGTGCGCGGGTCATCTTATGGAAAAAAAAACAATGTCCTGAGATTTTTTAAAGATTTTCACATTTAACGAGTTACACCCTCCAAATATCAGCGAGGAACTCGTACTCTTCAAGTCTTAATTTCTTCTGTGTATTATTGAGTAAAACATGTTCCCTTAGTCTCGTCCGTCGGATTGGTATGTACACCGGTTCTGTGTTTCGGAGTCTATCCTTGAAACAATTTGCTAATATATTCGTTAGTAAGATTCGAGCAGCTTCTCGGATTTTTATGTATCCTTCCTTTCTTTGTGGCGACCGGCTATAAATATTCAATAAAATGTCTTGATCAACAGTTAAACAACATTCAGTTAAATGTTATATGATAACCTTTTCAAATCATAGGATGACTCCGATTATGGTGCTCCCCTCGAAAGCCGCTAGAGCTTTAACAAACAAAAGTGGCAAGTATAAAATAATGAAAACTTGCGAATTCAAAGTTTACCATTGGTAAATGCCTATTTAAAACTTGTAATTGACATTTTCCGTAAGTATTCGGAGATTATAAACGAAAAGCTAAGCTTTTCTATAGGAGGTGTTCAATGTATTATATTAATTTGTGAATAAATGTACATTAAGAGTTATTTTAAACAAAATATCTAAATAAAAAAAAAAGTTTTCTTATTTGCTGCGTACAACAACGGTTGCCTCTCTATACGACATGTCAGCCTACATTATGCCAAGACTCATGAATATAGTATACGTCATTAGTTGTTCACATTGCTGCATTTGTATTACTTGTAATATTTGATTTTTTATTCATTGATGTATTTTGTTTTTAAATATCGTTTATGTTACCTGTAAGGGGCTTAGCTAGAGCGTTGCCAGTGTGGTCCCGGGGCAAACTCCGTGAACTTGTTTTATTCCCAGATACGCTGTGGTTCGTTTTTGGGAGTATTTTCCACTATTTGATATCTTATTTGACGCTGATATATTGATGATATAGCCTGAATCCTTATATCCTATCGCCCCTCGTTTTTCGTTTGTTTGTTGTTATTTTTTTTTGTTATGTATTGTGTTGATCATTGTGTAAAATCGTCGACAAAAACAGTCATGCAGCGCGCTGCGGGGAAAGTAAGTTTGGTTTATGTCTATTGCGAGCCCATAGTTTAATTTAGGGCACTGTCGACGGAAGACAGGTCGTGAAGAGAGAATTATCTCAAACGTATATACACGAACGTAGGTCTGGAGTACATTGTTTAGTCTTGTACCTTGTACGACATTGACGCATTTAGCCAAACTCACCACCAGGTTCTATCACTATAACAAGACACCCTCTACGTTCATAACCGATATAATAATTCAATATTGGGCTTTTTTTATTTTCCATCATGCTGTCGCATGAATGATTTTAATACCGGTGGTCCAGGGTGGTGAGGCCTGTTTCAAGTTCACCGCTACGGTCGTGGGTACGAATCCAGCTCGTTCCAGATTTCATGAGGCGTGCAGTACTTAACCTACTTATAAAAAGAGTGGGTGGTCTGACTCTCTCACGAAAAAATCGACCATCATATATAATCTAAAATGTGCTGAAGATGACTTAAATCACCATGCAACAACATATGTTTTTTTTTATTGTTTGTTTTGGTGGAGCTAAAGTCCAGATCGTCCATTTTCTCTTTCATCTGAAGGTTATAATAAACAATCTATCAACCAGGATCCGGTGCCAATGATACGGATCGTGTTGTTGCTAGAATCTCAGTCACGCATTTTTTAGAGAGAAAACAGGGTCCGGTGCTCTGAAATTTAGACATCTGTATATATTTGCAGATTTTTAGGCTAAACAGTTATCTTTATTAAACAACACAGTTGCACACCAATTTGGGATCATATGAGACATCAACTTTGTATCGACCGGTTAAGAGTAAATTAGTTTCATCTTGTAAGGAATATTCTGCATTGATGATACTTGTCATACAGATACCTTTCGACAAGGATGTTATCAAAAGCACGTCGCATAAATTTTCTCAACATACTAAGTATCACTCAGCATATTTCAACAATTGACTCCAATTATCCTCCCTCTGTTTTACCAAGCCAGGGTCCGTTACAATTGCACCCAGGATCAAGGTAACGCAGTTTAGGACCACCAGGGTCCGTTACGTCTATCCACTGTGATATTAGCACCGAGTCCTTCGCGATTGAGCATATTGATGTAAAGAAACCTAATTAATTGTTAATCGGCCTCCGTAGTGCAGTAGGTTAACGCGCTGTCATAGTATGTGCGGGGTTCTAGCCCGGGCCTTAGCATTTTTTAAAACATATTTGTTTATGAATTTTCTTTTTCATGAAGAAGTAGTATTCAAATGCCTTTCAGATTCATCAGATTTAAATATTAACAAACATATGCATAATAGCAGGCACACAAGCACGGCTTACGCACGCACCCACAAACACACTCGCACGCAAGACCGATCTTTTTTTTTGCGAATTGACCCTTATTATTTTTCGAAGTAGCTCCGGAATTGAAAAGTGTAACTGAAGGATGTACGGATGGGCGACCTTCATATACCCCTTCCCGACATCCTGAAAACTACGATTTCGAGAAATAATATTGCTGTTTTTTTTCCAACAAAACAAAATTCCAAATATATAACTCAATTTGAACAATATCCTTCAAGTGTCTTATTGTAAACAATAATTTCTCCCTGTCCCGAGTCAACACTTGAGCATGTATTTCACGTTGCATACCATTGACTACCGATACACGTTCTCTGTATATGTATACATGTATAATATGTGTGTGATTTTGGATTATTTCAAGGATATTATAGGAAATAAATATATACAGTATATGGAGCATATGTGGAATACGCGGGTAAGTGTTTATAATTCTCTACATAGTGATGTATTTACGTTATGCCTTTGTTCCCTTCCGTTCAACATTACAAACATATATATATTTACATTGCACGCCATTGAATATCCTCATCGAGTTGAACAGTCTGTAGTTATCGGATATCTAAGCAAATTGCTATATAAACGTTTAGGCTTATATACCCGTAATCGCTGGGTGGAACAATTTCAAAGTTACCGAATCGTTATGCAAATGCCTTGATATACGCTACGACAATATACCAGCCTAAACAATGTAGACAGCACATCCAGCAAAGAACTTCATCTATAGGCGTTCTTATGTTTAACAAAACTTGAAATTGTATTATTTTATCGGGATTGTGTAGCTTTAAGTAGTCTTAAAGCACAGAAAGTCCTTTGAGAACTACTTTATATGAGGAAGTTTGTTTCTTGATACATTAAAGGAAGTTTAAAAGAATTAAAATTATTCAATTTAAAGGAATCGCCGTTTTTATATGTTTGTTTTCGTTTTAAATTATATGTATTGCGGCCACATTATTAATCGCGAATGAGATCACATAGTGTATGCCGTAATAATAACTTTATATATTTATATATCTTACTAATAATATATTAACGATTTTATTATTAATGATGCAATGTTATGTTATAATTGCAACATAACAAGGAAAACGGTTGATATCATTCATTTCAAATCAAGCGTATTCCGAGATGTAAATCCGTAAAGAATCAGTTTAGGGGCTGTGAAAAGTCTCCTTGCTCTACGAATCAGTAGTGTTATTTTACTGGTCCTTTGAAATCAACGAGACCAATATTGGTGGCTTTGAAGTAGAATACTGCTTAAGTCGCCGCTAGGGGTGTGGGAGGTGTTGCTTCTTACCTTACCTCTCATAAACAGACTCAATAAAACCGGGTCTGCTACTTTATTCTATTCGTTGTGTTTATTGCTCACAAAGGATCTCACTTCTCAGTATTTTTCTACGCTGGAAAGTATGAAAGGATATGAAGAAAACATATATTGCTATACCTTGAGTGACGTGCTGGGTGGCGCCATATATTATTGAGGAAAATATATTATAATATATTTCCTGTCTAGTAATTGTTTTTCAAAAATAGTATATTACAAATAAATCTTAACGCTACTGAACTAGTACGTTTAAATGTTGACATTGATGTTTTCCAACTTCATTTCCAATGCCAAGAACTTCTTCATATCAATTATAAAGTCTAACAATGCATGATGTTTAAATTGTTGACGGGAAAGGTGTTGATCTTACAAACTTTATTCGTACAACAATCCATTTCAGTAAAGTACTTTATAAGATCTAGATATAATAAGGCTCAGCCCCTAGTTTTGACTATTTGATCACGAGGCTCCCAAAGCGTGATTGACATGTTTCCCGCCATTTAATGATGTGTACATGTCAGACAGGTGTTGATACTTGTGTTATGCAATTACTAGCCTCGCACGTCAATCGGACGACACAACAGAACGGAAAGACGACAGTTTAGAAGCAAATAAACTCCTCACAAAATAAGGAAGAGACGTGGTTATTTATTATTTTCGCGATTGAAATGACGTCTTTTCTTTCCGTCGTTATTTCGTTCTGTCTTTTTTTACTTGAATTTATCGTCTTTCAATCTGTCGTCTTTAAGTTGTGTTTACTTTTTGTTTGCTGCGACAAATTTTTATAACGAAAGAGAAATGTCATAAACCAGCCATGGAGAATTTTTTTTGAGAAATTGTCACTGGTGTTCAATAGTAATTCCTGACTCCCCCTTGAATTACGATAACACAAATTTATCGGTATAATTTTACTGCTTTGAATCATCTTACAAATTACAATAAGAGTGTCTCTAAGTATCTCGAAGAGACTTCTTTATTTGTAAAGACATTTGAAACGTGGTATGCTTGGTCTTGCGGCTCAAGTTGATCAAATGTTCAGTACTGTCCTTTGAGATCATCAAGCCCATTATTTAAGGATGTAAAGTAGAATACATTTTGGGCCGGTGCTAGTGGGGCGTGAGAGGTGTTGCACATTATACATGTATTACCTGTCATGAACATACTCAATAAAACCGAGTGTGTAGTTTCTGTTTTTTTGCTTCCAAGAGATCCCTTTTTCAGTATTTATTCACCAACATCGCGTTTAAAATCTTAGAAATGGAACTGACATTATTCAAGCTTTGTCAAGCTATGTTATTGACATTAAAGAAGGCAAATGACATATTAAAAGGAGGAGGATATCATACTTTCTCCATTTTATGTGCAAAAAATAGAGCATGACTATCTATCCTTATACCCTTTGGACGTTAAGCTTTGCGTCTATTTACCACTGACCGTTCCAATGTGGTACTCATATTGTTAATTATTCTTCCATTTTGGGGTGTAACTTTGCTTCTTCTTATCCTTGGTATGTTATCTGTTTGAAGAATGCGTTGTGTGAATGCTACGTTAACTGTTTGAATTTTGTATAATTAATTATGTACTTTTTTGAAAATCTGAAATGTAAAGCAATATTCAAACGTACTTATTGTGGATATTATACATGCACTACCCTCAATTAGCATTCATAATAAAAAATAAATCGTTTCTTGTTTCGGCTTTCACACTATAAAGTTTTATTAAAATCGTGTCTCCTCAAACGTTTATCGACTTCAACATTTATAAAGATCGTTTTTTTGTGGCTGTGTATACTGTATTTGTCTCATACTCATCAATCAGTCATTAAATTTTGTCATAAGTTTGAATGTTTGTTTTTTCCTCTCAACCGGCGATTAAATAAACACTTATTATCGCTTTTTAGATTTAAATAAATCGACATTAGCCCCTTACTTACCGATGAGTGTATAAATAGTGTCATTTTTCCAATGCACTTCAGTTATAGGATAACTACGGAAAGCCGTCGGGGAAATTATCAAACACATTGTAATTTTTATTTAACTGAATTATTATAATTTCCATTTTCTACAATAAGATTGAGGTATATTATAATTTATAATCTCTGCAGTTGCCTAGTACTGTATAATGAGTATGTTTAAGCATTTATTACAATTGTAATTGTCACGTTTCCCAAACAAATTAATCTCTGTTAACTATTATTGAAATCCTTACTTAATCGTAATTATTATAATTAAAAAAAAAAAAAATAGGTATAAACGTCAAACAGGAAATGCAGCTTTCACAGAACACAGAACAAAACCGCGCATTAAAACAAATAATAATTAAACATTTTATAAAAAGAAGGAATGTGACATCCCAAACACAAATGAGTCAAACTAAACGCCCTCACGCTAACCTTAAAGTCATCCCAATAAAACGGGCCAGGCTATATTCTCTAACAAAAAGGCAGCATGAATAGGCAGTATAAGTATACCATATAGATGATCATGTATATTGAATACAAAATAAAATAAAGCATAGAAAGCCACTATCCAAGTACTCAGTGACCTTGCAGAAGCGAGAGCGACAAGACAATACACCCTTAAGGGTACGACCAAACAAGATTAAGACAAACATGAAACGCTACTGTCCTTTGAGGAAATAGGTAGACGTCATCATAGGGTCCACAATCTGTCCGATCATCGAACAATAAAGCATAATGTAAATGGGTCCTCCACTAAACATGCAGTGCGTTGCAATATGATAGGGTCATAAGCTCTTTTGATAAACATGTTTACAAGTTCAATGTATGAATGTGACTATTGCCAAGGACCTTACGAAGTTTTGTAAATCGCGTCACCATACAAGTCAGTTTGTGGTTAAATTAATTGTATTATTTGAAAAGTAGACCACGGTTACGATAATCACATTGATCAAATATATTTCAAAGTTTATGGTAACGGTAGCCCTGATGAATTAGCTTTTTAATTATACAAGGATCATGAATTTTAAAGTCATTACCTTGACTACTAACTCTAGAAAAAGGAATAAACTGTGAAACAAAGACCCATAAGAAATTTTGTTGTTTATGTTTAATATGCCACCCAGAGTGTTGGTAAAGGCTTCAGTTACATCTGACTGAGTATCTGATGAAAGAATCTGAAGGAAATCTCTTTCATAGCTAATACAAAACAAATCAGCGACAAGAGGTACCCATTGGGATACCAATAATGTGTATATAAACTGTAGTTTCATACCTGACAATAAGAGCGTCTAATAGAAATATAAGTGCTTCACAAACTTCTTGGCAAATCCATCTAGTGAAAACAAGCTTTAATTTAGTTACATGCTAAAAGTAAGAATATAGTCGAACAGGAAATGCAGCTTTCACAGAACACCGTAAACACAAAAACACGCAACACGAAAAACATGAATGGCATATGACGTCACAAACACAAAACGGGTTGACAATAGGGCAACCGCCTTGGAACGGTCAGTGGCAAAAAAGGCCACTGGAGGTTTAAACCAGGTTCTAGGGTGCACCAAACCTCACACTTATGGTGTAAACGTGATTTTCCCTGAATATAATAAGTTTCACTTGAATTGCAAGTGTTTTGATATTTTTTGTGTTGAAACTCGTTGATGTTCCTCTACATTACCGTTCTAACAACATTTTCATCAATACCAACGGAATAAGCAAATGTCACCTATGTTTTATGTGTAACCCTTATTTAATTTACGGAACGTCCGTGACCGAGTGGTTAGAGTCTCTGACTTGAAATCACTTGCCCCTGGCCGCTTTGCGCTTGATCCTTAATGGGCCTAGGACTGTTTATGTGAGGAAGCTATCCAGCTGGCTTGCGGAACGTCGGAGGTTATTTATACCCAGGTGCCCGCCCGTGCTTTAAAATTGTCCGTGGGGTGGGGGG
Source organism: Cyrtodaria siliqua (assembly GCA_037043455.1). Classification (NCBI taxonomy): domain Eukaryota; kingdom Metazoa; phylum Mollusca; class Bivalvia; order Adapedonta; family Hiatellidae; genus Cyrtodaria; species Cyrtodaria siliqua. The sequence continues at coordinate 67,801 of JAWPHD010002360.1, read as the reverse complement.
CACCTGGGGTCTTCCTCCACCAATGCAAGATGGAAAGTCGCCATATGACCTTAGATGTTGGTGCGACTGAAAACTCCAATTTAATTTAATTTGTCAATATTCAGGCAAATATATGCCTACTGTCGCACAAAAGACTAACTACATTGTTCTTTTCCACAATTATGGTAAAAATGTATATATATTGAGTTCGATGATTAGCATGTTACAGAGTTGTTCGTTTTCTTGATTTTGTCGAGATGTTATGTTGCCAGTAGGCTGAATTTAATATAAGGGAACATACTACAACATGTACAATTATTGCAAAAGGACGACGGCAGAATTGGAACCTTAGAGTTCTCGCTTATTTTTAGCGTCCATTTCATGCTACGGTAATAAATGTTATTTAATAACAATCCTATAGGAGCATTTGTTACATGTTAGGCTCATAGTGGGTATACACGTATGTGTATAATAGTAACTTCATTTATAGTTCTTCATTTTATCTTCCTTAAACATAAATTTTATGATACATCTTTACAAAAAGAAATGCATGTTCAGCTGTGAAGACACGTCGAACGAATCTGGCACGACTGCGGCATCATTGGACGAATTAGACGTTACTGTACTCCAAAGTTGTTTCATTCTTAATTATCAACCACGAAAACACCAGAGGTAAAAGAATATGAAAGTCTTCCGTTTCAGAAATTAATATTTCCTTTTAGCATAGTATACCTGCGAAACAAAAGTAGATATACTAATAAATTCGGAAGACGTACTGTCACAATGATACATTAGAACGCTTATTATAGTATAATCTACCTTATTATAATTATAATAATTCCGAGTTAATAATTATATAATTTACAAATGGAAATATTCATATGGGAATGTAGAGATTAAAACATCGACCAAAAGCATAGCAAAGTGGGATTATAATAATTCATTTCAAATAAGAAAAACACATTATTGAAAGCGGCGTGTCCCCTACGGCTTTCCGTATACAGTTAATATATATGGTTACTATCAACGTTGTTGTTAGGTGTTATGAGTGCATTATTAGAATCCCGTTTTGAAAAAGAAGAAAATATAAAATAAATATCATAAGCGTTTACGATATCATATGTGCGAAATAGCGACGAACACGTTTTACGTTAGCATTTTGTTATTAGGATATTTAAAGAAAGGTATAGAGACCTTCACTGTCAGCCTTACACACGTTTGTGAATGAAAGGTAATTGAATGTTTTCATGTCTTTCATACATTTATAAATGTAATGAGTTCTGTTTTGTGTTATTCAAAATTACTACATAATCTAAATAATTATGATACTTACCGGTAAATGTAACACACGCAGATGATCACATAACACAACCATAATTTACACGTAATTGGCGATGTTGTGGAGAGGTGGGGCGGCGGCGGGTGGATTCAGATGGTGTGTGGCGGGAGGGGTGGGGCGGCGGCGGGTGGTTTCAGTTTATATGTGGCGCAAGGGAACTAGTAGTACAATTTTAGTCTTTAGTATGACCCGGCCGGAGATTGAACCCAATATCTCCCGCATGCTAGGTGGACGCTGGACCACTAATCCACCCCACGGGGCAAACAATTACAGTGAATTATCATCTGACATACATAACATAATATCACAGAGTGCTGAAACGCATGCTGAGCATGTTAAAAGGAGAAGAAAACACGTTTTAGATTCAACAATTTTTTTTTCGCAATTTACCTACAAATGCCACAAATAAAAAACAGTAGAACAGAATTGTTCGAAGAAAAAGAAGAGAAACAGGTGTTGATCTCATTAAAAGCATACCCTAATAACGCTTTGATACTCTCCTTGTAGTGTAGAGTAGAGTATCGTAGCGTGATAAAGGGTCTGATTTTAATGAGATTGTGATTTCGGCGGCGTCAGCATTCATTTTTTTCGTTTAGGTCATTTTCTCACGAACGGTATGTATTACACCTTCCAAACTTCTGTTCTAGTTGTACATTGCGTGACACAGGACGTGTGGATGTGACCTTCACCCTACAAGCAAAAGGCTATTAGCGTCTTACGTTTTACCTTAACGTTTTGCGTCACTTTATCAGGACATTTATGCACTGCACATTTGCACACGTTGGTTATAGTTGTATCCTGAGTAGTACATCGCAACGTGATATAGGAATTAGGGATGTGATCTTCACCATTCGAAGGGCAGATAATTTATTATTTTCACATTCAAGTTTTGCGTTTAAATCACTTTCTCGGGAACTGTATGCACTACATCTTCCAACGTGTGTTATTATTTGTATCTTGGGTATTACGTCGCATAGCAGTCACGGGTGTGAGCTTGACCCTTCAGTCAGATAACAGTTTATTTTATGTTTACCAACTGTTTTCACTAGATGTTTCAAACTTATTTTATAGTTTAAGCCTTTCGAAAGCAAAATCAAAAACAATATTTTGACATAGTTGTATCTTGGGTAGTGCATCGCTTTGGACAATGACCTTGACCTACCTATTTTGGGTGAACCAACACATGGTGTTGTTTTCATAGAGGGTATTTTTTTCGTAATTTATGTCATCAGCATTATGCAAACTAAGTTGTATTTTTATTCAAAATTTGTTTGTAATCGAGACGCTGTAATCCACTGATTTCTTGTTACTAATGCAATGTGAAATACAAATATTTTAACGTTAAGTATCGATATAGGCAAACACAACAACTACGGTTTTTATCCGTTAAATGTTGCGAGAAATATAGACTGCTTCACTGAGCATGTCCCGTTTTTTAATATCAGAAAAGCGACAGCCAAGAAATATATTTGATAACATGTAAAGGTCATTCCAACGGCGATCATGGCCAATCGTCTGATCAACGTTCTAAAAACTGATGTAGAAAGTTGGACTTCCCAAGATTGCTCCACTGCGCATGTCCCGTTTAGAAAACACAATTTTTATACCACGAATTTCTACTAGAAACCAAAGATCAACAGATTACAGCGCGATCGTAGTACCATTTGCGTGTGTATAATTGCACTAAGCATTTTAGCGAGCAGACCTAGGTTTTAAGTCTTATCCGAAGAATTGGTAAGGTAGGAAATACTTTTGAAATATTTCGGTAATTAACCCAAATTCGGTCCTGGCTGGGTTTGAACGCGCGATCCCTGGGTTACTAAGCCGCAATGCTAACCATTACACCACGGCGCTACCTAAGTACCATTTGCAAGGCTGTAAATGGGCATAAGATCCGTATATTGACAATATATTGATAAATATGTAAGCGTTGGTAAACATTAAGTGATTTTAACTTATGTTTAAGTAGTGCGCTGTTTTTGAAGGGATTTGCTCCTGTCCGTACCGTACCGTACATTCCGAAATATAACGAAAATAGCATATGCGGAGTACGAAGAATACCGAAAGTAGCAATAAATAGTTTAGTAACGAATCTAATAGAGATTATCTGTATATTATCAGTGTATGAAGGATGCATATAACGACAAATGATAATGTTTATTAATTTATTTATATCATATAATAGAACAGTTAGCATGCATACATGAAATAGATATATATATATCAGATGTTTTAAATTGGATAATAAATAGAATCCGTGTCGTACCGTACATCATTTGTGTAACAGTTATTTCAAATAAAGATGTAATGTAATCAACATTATTAAATAAATATCCGACATGGAGTCAATAACATGACCATGAAATTAATGACATTAAGTAACGTAACAATTCAAATTTGTAATTTAAAGGTGTGACAAACACTTTCAATGACCAACTTTCTCCGACGTTTTCATTTTACAATTATTCCCCTTTGACACTTATACAATTTAAACAATTCTACATAACTTCACTTTTTATTCCCCGCCGATTAAGCTGAGGGATATAGAATTACCATTGTCCGTCTGTCTGTCCTTCCGTCCGTCCGTCCGGTCCCATAACTTTGGTAATGCCTCGTCCGATTTCAATAATATTTTGCATAAATGTTCACCACCTTAGTACGCAAACCTCATTTTTTTCGGAATTTGATTTTGATCAATACTTTCTGAGTGGCACCGTCCATCAGCACTTCTAGTGCTTTGCTTTTTCAAGGGGGTGGTAGTTTGGAGACTTTTCAGGGTGACTGGTGTGTTTTTAAGTTTGTTTTTCCATGGGAGGTGGTTTTGAGAGAATGAGGATAAGGAAGGTATTTATTAGACATGTTAGAAGTGGGTAATTCCCCGATTTTCAGGGCAGATATTTTATTTTTGAATCCGGTGAGAGTGGCACGTTTCTCAAAGCAGGGGTAGGGGTTGGGTTGGAATAGCACATTATCACCTAACAGAAGTTCAGGTCCGTCTTATCCTCGGGTTATTCTCCTCTCCACCCCACAGTCCGGAGAATATACAACACGAAACTAAACAAAAACATATATGCTTATTGTGTGCTTATATCTGCTCTAGTACCTAGATACCCAATACAGATAAAATTGAAATATTAAACTAATTGCTTCAAAGGCAGGATAAAAGATATCGAGCAATCGGTGACTGGCAATCGTGTAATTCGTTTTTGTATAAAATAGTCGTGGGCAAATAAAATATTGTTTACATTAGGGGTGTATACAGTCTTAAATTTCTTATTATTTACATTTGGATTTAAATTTATTTGACATTGCCACCGATGTATGGATGTGTGAAAGAGATGTGTTCCTAATGTCGACAGTATTGGGAAAAAAGTTGAAAGGAAGTTGGGACATCGGCTACATGGCAGTAAATGAACAGCAGCCATGATATGGTCAAATGTAACTTCTTTTTAATAGAAGTTTTTTTTTTTTCATTGACGCGTAAATTTAAACTAAGACAAAAAAGTGCTCATTAATAAACACTGCAACTTGTCGATGCGTATGCGTTCTGCACACGAGTGTACTCGGGTAAACACATGTAATTTAATCAATGGTTAATGCATGCACATGTATGGATGAACACGGCTAAACGTCGACCTTTTTACGCTTTGAAAGCAAGTACTATAGTTTACTATTAGTTAATATCTGAATTTTAAAATAGAATATTTTTGCGGTTTCTGTTTAATAACTTTAACATTTATAATCCAGTTTTGATGAAACTTTAGGACAACTTCTTACCATAATTTCTAGGCAAAGTTCGATAACCAGCCAGATCGTTACTATCATGCCGGAGTTATGACCCTTGGACTTTTGAATTTGAAGATAATTACGGTTTTCGCTCCATATCTTAAACGTTTATATTCAAATCTTGATGAAACCTTGGGGCAATATTTATGGCCATAGTATATAGGACAAGTTCAATAACCAACCATATCGCACCTATCATGCCGGAGTTATGGCCCTGTGTTTGTTTTAAAATTGGCTTTCGTTTCCGACCAATAGCTTTAAGATCTCCAGCCAAGTTAATATACCCCATTTATAAATATACGATAAACTAATAGGAATAGCTGCCAACCACAAAAAAATATTAGTTAGATAGAAAAAGATGATTTTAATAAACAAATTTGTCTTCGTGAAAATCCGGAACAATTCGGTAATTTCCGTGCGCACTTTGCGTGATGACGTAGATTCTGCCATTGACCTTATGGCCTGGTTGTCATCTGTTGTATTCATGCATGGTAATTTCGGGAAGACATCATATATTTATTATTTTTATGTGACAACTTATTTTGTATTATTATATTAGATAACTATTGGAAAATGGTTCACTGTGTTGCGTTTGGATGCAATACCACGAGAGCAAAGGGTTCAAAGTGATTACATATAAGAACCCTGAACGAAAGTAAAAGTATGTCAGTTTGGTTTATTTTTTGCTCAGACTTCGGCGACTATTTATCAAATATCGAAACGTATCCTGTAGAAAACTGCAGGAAGACAATATGCATATACTTATCAGTGGGCATTTCATCCATAATTGGAAATTGAAATATGATAAATATCTCATGCCGTTATTATTTGTTTGTGTTTTAACTTCGGTGCTTTTGAGTTGTCTCGTTTATGGATCCTATATCTGACCGGTGAAATGTACACTTTTAAAACCATTATGAAAATTATAAATGAACATTTCCACTTTCAGATTCACTTATGTTTAGAACATGTATTATTTATTATATTAATTATTATTGTTGATTGGGATAATGCAGTACTGTATAGTAGTTTCCTAATATATCTGCTGTGACATGTATAATTATCCAACACAAAAAGTAACTTTTAAATTGCGAGTATGCAATGAAACGAACATGGTTATTCACCTGGCAAACTGTCAGTAGATATTGCATAACAAGGTCATAAACCACTGATTAGTCCCACCAAGTGGGCCCATCAACGGTACCGCATGACTGCAGCTGAGAGTCATAAAACACATCACAGGATGTACTTCCGATGTTTGTCCTGTGTAGGTATATGATGCGTGTAACATTCTTAGGAGTGTTTTGATGTTGATTATACGATTACATAAATAGAATAGGGATATCTGGGATAAAGCTCTGTGACGTCACATACACTGTGTAAACCTGTCAATACGATGTCCGACATAACTTGTATAGTGTGTAATTAATGAACTGTTAGTCAGAAATCATTGAGCGTTTCAGTTTAGTTTTAGAACATACTATATCTAAGATAGAGCCCTGTTAAAAAAAACTATAGCTGAGATCTAAACAAAATATGTTGAATAAGGAGTTGATTTTATTTTTACGACAGTTACTTTTGGTGCGCATTCTAGCTTTTTACAACGCAATCATTCTATAAATTTGGAAACAACATTTTGTTCTATCATCGGTTGATCCTAAAATACTGCTGGCCTTATAAATACAATATATTGGAGAAAAATAAACAATGAAAATACAGCATATATATAAGGTTTTATTTCTCAAGTAAGAATATATTCAAATATAGTTATAGTATCATTTCAAAATTTCAACAACATTTTGCAATTCCCGCCACTTCAAGAACCTCAGGTGTGAGGCAGTTTCCTTCAAACACACGAGTTTCTGCGATACAGACTGCCACTTTAAGCTATTTCCACATAATTTCTGCAACATTTCAGAACGTCATTTTCTGTTTTCATGGCACTGCCGTGGGTAAAGCCACAGTAATTGAAAGAAACACTAATCTTTGTAGACCAAGCAAAATCATATTTTAATAAGTACTGTTTTTCAAAATGAAAATGTTTTATACAGGCACTTTATAATAAAAGAAATCAATTTGCAGGCATTTGATTACGGTGACCAGAATTCATTTAGTCATACTAGGTCACTTTATCTAAAAACGTGAAGGTACTATATGCCAAAAAAAACACAACACAGTAACACATACTTCGGCAATAAACAATAACAAAAAGGGCGATGCGTCGTGACTTTAGTGAGTGGGGAACAATCGATTGTCACAGCAGACATAAAATCTAGAGATTGCGATTCGGCTCTTTTTCATACATGTTAGGCCTACCAGTTATTTAAACTAATGCTACTGTATAGAAAAACATATAAATCTTGACAATATGCCGGCAATGAACAAGAACGAAATGTACGATGCATCGTCACGTTGGTGGGTGGGTGGGGTAAGACAGTCATCGAACGGTTTCATTTTACAGAACAGACAACGTAATTCGACTTACTCACGTCCCTGTCATACTTAAATGGACTACCAAACAATACGTAATTATCATACGCGATTACAAAATATAATTACCAGTCGGTATGTCTGATTCGCTCTGCAATCAGGCAAAGCGTCGAAGTAGGTCATCACTTTTAGATTCAGACTGATAAGCTTGCTGTTTTACAACAGGCCGTGGCCCATACATGTACGGCTGTACAACGAACGGCGGAATCTACGTCATCATCGTGGAGCGCCATTTATAGGGCAAAATTAACATGAAGGGGAGGTAACTCAATCTTGAAAGGAATTATACCTGTTGTTTTTACAAGTATTTCTTTTTCAAAGTTTTTTTTTATTTTAGTTTTTTTACCATTTAATTCACTTTATTGATTTAAATATAAAAATATATAACAATATGCATTTTAAAGGGTGTCAGTGGAACTTTTAATACTTATACTCAGATCTTGATGAAAAATGAAGAATTCTGTGGTTTCTGCTCAATAATTTATCACTTTTAATCCAGTCAATTAATCCACATTGACATCACGTCAATGTTTATGGGAATAATTACTCGGTTAAGCTCGATAACCAGCCAGATTTTTCAAAATAGACATTCGTTTCCGACCAATAACATTAATATTTATATTCAGATATTGATGAAACTTTAGGACAATGTATATGGCCATAATATGCCGCTCAAGTTCTATAACCAGCCAGATCGTACATACAATACCGGAGTTATGGCCCTAAATTCTGAAATTTAATATGTTGGCGGTTTCCGCTCCGCTCAATTACTGTAACATGTATAATCCAATATTGATGAAACTTTAGGACAGATTATGGTCCTATATAGGCAAATTTCGATAACCAATCAGATCACACCTATAATGCCAGAGTTATGGTCATTGGATTTTAGAAAATTTAAGAATTTTGAGGTTTTAGTTCAATAACTTTAAAATTGTGATAAAGCTTGAGGTCAATGTTTATAGGCATTGTATCACGGTCAAGCTTGATAACCAGCCAGATCACACTTTTAATTTCGTATTTATTGCCCTTTGGAATTATTTAATTTCCCGATTTTTGCGCCAATAATTGTAATATTCATAATCCAATCTTGATGAAACTTTGTGTCAATATTTATGGGCATAATATATCGGTCAAGTTTTATAGCCAGCCATATCGCACCAATAATGCTAGAGTTATGATCCGTTGAATTTTTAAAATCGACTTTCATTTTCGACCAGTAACATCAATATTTATATTCAGATCTTGATGAAACTTTAGAACAATGTTTATGGATGATATATCTGATATAAGAGTGATAACCAGCCAAATCACACCTATAATATCTGAGTTATGGCCCTTAGAATTTTGAAATTGAATATGTTTGCGGTTTCCGCTCAATACATTTTACATTTATAATCCAATATCAACGTTTAGAACAATGTGTATGGCCAAAAGTCTAGACCAAGTTTGAGAACCAGCCAGATAGGAAATATCATGACGGAGTTAGGCCCTTTCATTTTTCAAAATCGACCTTCGTTGCCGACCAAGAACTTTAATATTCATTTTCAGATCTTGAAAAAAACTTTAAGACAATGTTTATGGATGATATAACTGATATAAGGGTTATAACCAGCCAAATCACACCTAAAATGACTGAGTTATGGCTCTTAGAATTTTGAAATTGGATATTTTTGCGGTTTCCGCTCAATAAATTTTACATTTATAATCCAATATCAGCGTTTAGAACAATGTTTATGGCTGTAATGCCTAGACCAAGTTTGAGAATCAGCCATATCGCACATATCATGACGGAGTCATGTTTTGCTTTTTCAAAATCAACTTTTTTTATTCCGACCAAAAGCTTTAATATTTATATTCAGAACTTAATGAAACTTTAGCACAATGTTTATGGATATAATATCTAGGGTAAGTTTGAAAACCGGCCAGATTTCGCCTATAATGTCGGAGTTATAGCCATAGGATTCTTGAAATTAAATATGTTTGCGGTTTCGGCCCAATAATTTAAACATTTATAATCTACGCTTGGTGAATCTTTAGGACAATGTTTATGGCTATAATATCTAGACCAGGTTTGATAACCACCCAGAACGCACATAAAATGCCAGAATTATAGCCCTTGGATTTTTGAAATTGAAGATTTGTGCTGTTTCCGCTCAATAACTTTAACATTTATAATTTAATCTTAATGAAACTTTAGGATAATGTGTATGGCCAACATATCTGGAACAACCCTGGTAACCACCCATAACTCACCTAAAATGCCAGAGTTATCGCCCTTGGATTTTTGAAATTGAAGATTTTGTGGTTTCTGCTAAAGCTCCAATGTAATGATGAGTCATAAAGGGAAGTAATGCTCCAGTATAATGATGAGTCATAAAGGGAAGTAAAGATTCAGTATAACCATGAGTCATAAAGGGAAGTAAAGCTCCAATATAACAATGAGTTATAAAGGGAAGTAAAGCTTCAGTATAACCATGAGTCATAAAGGGAAGTAAAGCTCCAGTATAATGATGAGTCATAAAGGGAAGTAAAGCTTCAGTATAACCATGAGTCATAAAGGGAAGTAAAGATCCAATATAATAATGAGTCATAAAGGGAAGTAAAGCTCCAATATAACAATGAGTCATGAAGGGAAGTAAAGCTCCAATATAACAATGAGTCATAAAGGGAAGTAAAGCTCCAATATAACAATGAGTCATGAAGGGAAGTAAAGCTATAATATAATATCTCAGCCACGTTCCATAGACAACCAGATCGCAGTTATCATTCTGGCGTTATGGCCCTTAGAATTTTAAAAAAAAATATTATTGCGGTTTCCGCCCAATAACTTTAACATTTATAATCCAATATTGATGAAACTTGGGGTTAGTGTTTATTAGCATAATATCTAGCCCAAGTTCGATAACTGTAAGGAGATGAATTTATATAAGCTTTCATCGAACGCTTGTTTTGAAGTCCTGTCTATGTTTTATTTATTATTGTTCACCACATTTCTTGAATAAAATATTGTTTAAACCAAATGTAAGATTGCACCTATCACACTGGAGTTATAGCACATAGGTCTTTAAAATTTGACAGTTTTTCCGAGGATTTTACTAGATATCATCTGATGTTTAGATTGGCGGTCCATATCAGGCGGTGGACAATTATTCTCTGAATTTGTTTAATTAGTCTGGGTTCCATTATGTTGTTTAAACAACTTAAATACTTTCTACAACACATGGACAGAATAACAGAATACGGAAGGGCTTTCAAAACAAAAACAAATGTAGGACATGACACAGTCAACTAAAAACACGCATTAAAACAAACAACAATTACAATGTTAATAAAAGTTAAGGCATGTCCATCAGAACCACAAACGCATTAACAATGAGGCTACTACCTTGGAATGATCAATGGCAAGAAGAAAAACGGACTATTACTGCACGAAGCGTTACATCATGAAAGGGCGATAAGATTAGATGTTTGTCTCCAATCTTGTCTTGTCGTGTCTTATATAGTTTATTCTCTTGTTGGTCTAGCCTCTGCCAGGTCAATGAGTACTTACTTTGTGGGATTCTATGTGTTTGCTTTTTATATTCACATGTACATTGCCATCTTTGTGCTATAATTATATTGCCTGTTAATGCTGCCTAACTTTTCAGCGTAAGTATATAGCCTGGAAGGGATATCTTGATTTACAATTTATTTACAGGTTTGATACAGCCTAGAACCTGTTTTGAATCATCAGTGGCCTATTTGCCACTGACCGTTCCAAGGCGGCATCCCTATTGTCAAAACGTTTATGTTTGTGACACCCTTATCTTTATTTGCAATTGTTTGTTTGTCTCGATGCTTGTTTTCTTGTGTTGACTGTGTCCTTGATTGCTAAAATTCCTATTCGACTTGTATATCTACTTTTTTTAGCCCTGATCGTATTTTTTAAAGAATCTTAATTTGTATATGTAACACAAAATAAATTATCAAATTCGGGGTCATATGTCGTATTGTCGAGGTCATTGGATATTTGATGTAGGTTTTGTGTCATTTCCAAAAGCGTTTTAATTTGTTTGTTTCTTTTCTTTACGGGCTTTCCACGATATCGATCTGTTTTATTTTCTATCACACTTTATTTAGTGCTTCATCTATGATTTCAGGAACTGTATTCCTGGACTAAAGAATGTAGATAAACATAATAAGAAGAGAGACCCCGACAGAAACATATTTGATACACCATCAATTCATCGAAGTTTATAAGAGGTATATGCTTTTGCCGTTTTTCGTTCTATATTAAAATGCCCAAATTCCTTTACACATTACTTCATGTAACTCAGTGCAACCATGGACCTGTTCCCTTTGCCGTTCATTACTTAAATCAAATATTGTTTAAATTCAATTCGTATATCGTCAGATGCATTATGATTTGGTCGTATCCAGCCTATTAAATATTCATTTGTTTCAAATCCATATATTTATTCTGATTTTATTGTTTTATCATTCCAGGAACATATACCGACATGAAAGAACGAGCTATTCCGTTGCTGCTCTTTGTTTGTATATTTGCTGTTATTTTGAAGTTGACAGGTACAATCTAATTCATCACAATGTAATATTATCAATGTACATGTTTTAAAATCACTAGCGAATATAAATATCAGCATAGATATATGGCATGTATTAGGGTAAATATGCAGAGAATTACCATAACGGTTAATCAAAGGATTACTCGTGTATTTTTTATTGATTTATCTAAAAAAATATATATATTTTTGTTTTGTTGTTTTTGATTTTTTGTGGGGGCGGGTGTACGATTAGAATGTGTATTTATAAATATAAATCACTGTTAGACATACAACAGCATGAGCAAATGGTGTCATTCAACGTTTGGTCAGATGATGAGGTCCGCCAAATACATATTTTGTGTGAATTATACATATTAAAAATGAGAAAAAAGAACCTATATAAACCACAGCAATCAACCGCAATGGCACTCTAGGTCAGCACTGAACCACAAACCAAAATATGAGTATAATTGACACGTCAATGAAAAGGACAATACATAAAATAAACACCGACTTGGGACGATGAGTAGGCAAAAAGGCCTACCGGTTAGCTTAAATCGATTGTATGTGTACGCAACCTCGCTATTATTCCGTCTTCAATGTCCAAATTGACAAAACATTGTAAATAAAAGTGTATCACATCGACAAAAATCTAAAATAAAGTCCCCATCCAGAGAAATTAGCAAACAATACACTTACATGTTGTTGTTTAGTTATATAAAAACATAATTAGAAACCCCTGTATCGAGAATTGTACTGATGACTTGGGACGATGAGTAGGCAAAAAAGTTCACTCAATCACTCACTCACTCACTCACCCACCCACTCACTCACTCACTCACTCACTCACTCACTCACTCACTCACTCACTCACTCACTCACTCACTCACTCACTCACTCACTCACTCACTCACTCACTCACTCACTCACTCACTCACTCACTCACTCACTCACTCACTCACTCACTCACTCACTCACTCACTCACTCACTCACTCACTCACTCACTCACTCACTCACTCACTCACTCACTCACTCACTCACTCACTCACTCACTCACTCACTCACTCACTCACTCACTCACTCACTCACTCACTCACTCACTCACTCACTCACTCACTCACTCACTCACTCACTCACTCACTCACTCACTCACTCACTCACTCACTCACTCACTCACTCACTCACTCACTCACTCACTCACTCACTCACTCACTCACTCACTCACTCACTCACTCACTCACTCACTCACTCACTCACTCACTCACTCACTCACTAACTCACTAACTCACTCACTCACTCACTCACTCACTCACTCACTCACTCACTCACTCACTCACCCACTCACTCACTCACTCACTCATTCACTCACTCACTCACTCACTCAATCAATCAATCACTCACTCACTCACTCATTCACTCACTCACTCACTCACTCACTCACTCTCTCACTCACTCACTCACTCATTCACGCACGCACTCACTCACTCACTCACTCACATATTCTATCATTGTTTTCATTTCTTTTATTAAAGAGTCGTCGCAGCTTTATTTATTTTATTGAAAAGTGTATCTCATCGAAAGAAAATCTAAAATAAAGTCCACATCCAGAAAAATTAGCAAACAATACACTTAAATGTTGTTGTAAAGTTACATAAAAACATAATTAGAAACACCTGTATCGAGAATTGTACTAAACAACCATAACAGTTGAAGTCGAAGAGAAGAACAATCTAACGTATGACCAAAACATCAACTTGGGACGAAAGCTCATGCACCTACATGCATCTTTGTGTTCGCATTTCAGCAGGAGCAATCATAGATTCACAATGTGTTGTCCAGTCATCGCACAAAATACATTTTTTTATAAGTTGTGTTTGTTCTAAAATGCTTGTTTTATATTTATTGTTAAAACAATAACAAATCATCAACACATTGGGTATAACTTAATTGTTAAAATGATACGCTTATACAGAAAACGTTAAAATGTAGACCGTGCCTGATCCCTTGATCATCTTCTAACTGGTTGCCAACATTGTCAATACCTGTCAGCAGTATATCATGCAGATATAACAGTCCAGTCACGTCATCCATTTAATGGCGGGAGTATAATGGAATGGACAGGTATAACGGCGAATGAACGTACCAATATAGTCGTCGTCCGTGGCATGCTGAATGATAAATGGGCAGCGGTACATCGATGATATTCTGAGGCCGCATATTCTGCCAATTTTGCAGAGAACTTGAACATTCCTTGTCCTACATTCCAAGATGATAATGCATGGCCACATGGAGCAAGTATCGCGAATTACTTTCCGCATGTTCGAGAATGTACCACGTCTTCACTTGCCTGCAATTACCCCCAGAACTCTCATGTATAGCTTAAGCAGTCTCTGCATCCGATTCTTATTTAACTTGTAATCGAAATTTATTGTTACGATTTACAGATATTTTCTTGATTAAAGTTATTAATTGACTGTGAAATTCCATACAACACTACTTATGTTATACACCATTATAACCGCTGGTCTATTTCTTTGTTTGTAAATGGCTTCATCTGACCAAAAAGGTATAATTGTTTTATTTTCATTTTAAAGTTCTCCGGCCATGTTTTGTTTCATGAACATGTTTATGATTATTTAATTCAAAATCAATACGCCACAATATATATTTACAATTCACACATTGCAATATCTGTGAAAAGCGAGAATAAGTTTTTATTTGATGACGTAGAAAATTTTGAACAGGTAAATTAATCCACAGATAAATGTATTTATCAATTATCTGGCAATAGTTGTGCAGTTATACTATTCAGAATTACCTCATTTCCCCTTGCAGTCATGCAGTGGTAAAATTAGTATCCACGTCATGCAAATAATACTTATTGTTACATACAACTTAGAAGCGGTTTTAAATATATGTTTCTCTCCGGGACTATCAAGAAATGTTCATATGATGTTTACGAGTTAAATTTGTTAATTGATAATACTACACAAAAGGGCGGCCATTCATCTTTACATCTAACCAGTTTTTCAATAAACGTAACTATCAACTATAACATCATCATCACCAGAAAAAGCAGCAGTAGCTATGTGGTGTAACATGATAGGTATGACCTAAATCTGTATGAGTATGAGCTACTTGAAGACTTCTGAAGCTATGTTCATGGGTGTATACTTACGTGTAAATTGACATGTATGGCCTTTATGTGTATGCGTATTGGCTACTCGCAGCATTCTGACTATATGTACCATACAATACTTGGATGTGGACGTAGATTTAACCTGACAGGACTGGCATGCATGGTCTGTATATATGTATACGTGTGGGTAACCTGTCCAAAATGGGGTTGTGATCTTACATGTATCATGACAGGAAATGCCTGTATTTGTATGAGTGTGGGCAAATTGAAGCCGTCAGTATCTAGAAGTATGTTCTCTACAATACGTGGGAATATACTGAATTGTAACACGACTAGAATGACATGTATCTGTATGAGTGTAGGTATGTTGAAGCCCGCTTCATCTTGATTCTGTACAATGTGTGAGTGTGTGTAACATAACATGTATGGTCTGTATCTGTTTGGGTGTGGGCAGCTTGAAGCCTTCTGCATCTATGTTCCGTCAATATGTGGCTATATACTTAGGTGTAACATGACAGGTATGACCGGTATCTGTATGAATGTGGCTAGCTTGAAGCCCGCTGCCTCTATGTTCTCTACAATGCGTGTGTGTGTGCAACTTGAAGCCTTATACATCTATGTTCTTTATATGTGTTAACATGACATGTATGGCGTGTATCTGTCTGGGTGTGGGCAACTTGAAGCCCACTGCCTCTTTGTTTCGTGCACTATGTGCACTATGTGGGTATATGCACATGTGTTAACTGATAGGTAAGGCCTATATCTGTTTGAGTTAGGGCAACTTGAAGCCCACTGTCACTCTTTTCCTTTGAACAATATGCGGGTATATACTTTTTTGTAAAGGTATGGGCAACTTGAAGCTTTCTGCATCTGTGTTTCGTGCAATACGTAGGCATTCTAACATGTTAACATGCCATGATGTATGGTTGTTTGTGTGACTTGAAGACACTGCTTCTGTTTTGTACAATACATTGAGCGAAAGGTAATGACCTGTATCTGTATAGATGTGGACAATTTAGGCCACTTTCCTCTCTGTTCTGAACACTCTTACGGGTTACATAAGTATGGCCTGTATGAGATTGTATGGGTGTGGGCAACTTGAAGCCAGCTATGTACTGTAAGTATGTGGGTGAATACTTACATCACAGGTGTATCATAATGCAATCTGAAAGAATGACTTTTAATATGCTAAGTAGGGTGTAGTGTGCTAGCAATAGTTAACATGGTGGGAGGGGCCCTCAGGGGGACATTTAATAAATTATAGAGGAGCTTACATCTAAGCCAAAAGCAAAATAAAACATTTCTGTGTAAATCTGTTTTGGGTTAAGCCATATTTAAGAATATATTGCTGTATTGAAGTGTTTGGATGGCGGACATTTTGAAATGTACTAAAAATAGTAATAGAATCACCTGTGAAATTGGGGACCCTTTTCGATTTTCAAGTTAGACTACCAACTACTATCACAGACAGTTTGGTGCGTTTGTCCACTCTGTCCACATCCGACCATTTTGGTCCCTAGCTAATAGAGTATAATGTGGAAATGCCATTTATGGAAACGACGCTTATATTACATTTTGTTAATTAACTTCGCTCATGGCGTAAAGTTGTGATGTTTTCAGTGCTCGCTACGGTTAACTTTTTTTTCCAGTGCGCGTAAAATAAGTGGAAATATGGAGTAAATTTTGGAAACGAAGGATATAATATCCCAAACTTGTGATTAGATATGTTTTAAAAAACTTTCCTAACTGAAAAATGGAGTTATTTATCGGATAAAATGAACAATGGACCGGGCAGAGTTGTGAAAGAAAGCGTGCAAAACGTGAGTAGTAACTGACGTATTTATTCACACAATATCACTGTGCATATCAAAACATAAACAAACGTCGTACGTCGTCGTACTTCTTGTAGAGCTGTAAAAAAAATGTCGCAGACAAAATCAAACAAAGCGGACCCAAAAAATGACCCTAGTAAAACGAGAGCAGTAGTGTGGTACACGACGACACGAGCGAAAAGGGCAATGAGGGCAAAGAACGCAAAAAAAGTGATATTGGTTGATTACAAAGTACAATCCCCGCTATGTTCCGTGCTGAAAAACATTTTGATTTTGAAGCCACTCTAAAGAGTTTGGAAACAAAGATAAGTAATGTGGCAACGAAGGAATATATTGAAGATCAGTTCAAAAAAGTGATTTCGGAAGATTTTCCCATTGATAAACTCGAACAATTAACAAAAGACCTGAAAAACCATATTAAAGAGGAAGTAAAGACAGTATATCTTAAAATAGCACAATTAGAAAAACAGGTCATACAATCAGAGAAGTCCGTCGTAGAATTACGAGATAACATATCGGCGTTACAAATAGAACTAGAGAAAAGTAAAATCGATAATGAAAAGGTGCAACAGTTTAGAAGATGCTGACAAAGGCAAAGGTTCAGTAAACAAGGTATACGAGGCTGAGATAAACGAGCTGGAGCAATACACTCGTAGAAATAGTGTACGGATATATGGGATAGATGACCGCGATAGAAAGGATTCCGCGGGGGTAACGTCATCAAAAGTGGTCTAACTGCTAAAAAACAAGTTAAACCTGAAAGTTGGCGAGGAGGACATCGACATAGCTCATCGACTCGGACCTTTCAGAGCGGATGGCAATAGGCCAATAATTTGTAAGTTCCTGTCCAGGATGCAAAAATATGATGTGATAAGAGCGAGGAGAGGGTAAAAGGGGTCGGGCATTGTCATTCGTGAAGATCTCACCATAAAAAACGCAAAACTTTTGGAAAAAACTTCAACAAACGTCAACGTGAAGTCCGCATGGTCAGATGATGGCAAGATAATAGCTCTTCTCAAGTCCGACAGAAAGGTTGTTGTTACTCTGAAAACAGATTTAACCAAACCCCTTGGGTAAAGAGTTCGTGAAAACCTGACTATTGTATTTGTGTTCAAGTTGTTGTCAAATTTATATAACGTTGCTAGAGATCTTTCAACAAGTTCTTAAACCGGCATCGTTTTTTAAAGTGCTCTTTAAAACAATGTCAACTTAAACGATTTAGTACTGTGTTGCCAGTCTATAGCTGTGCTTACCATCCGGTCCGCGTGTATTCTCGTTACTTCGGTACTGTCCGGAGGCACGACGGAGAATTACGAATACGTTGTTTGTGAATAGAAATAGGAACAACATTTGCAATCAATCACACAATAAATGTAAAAAGCCATCAAAACGTGTATATATATATATAAATGTATATCATAGAATATTTAAACAATACAATTACTACTTTTATATTTCCTTACGTTTCTGTCAATAAACGTAATTTGGCTCATATAATAAACAAACGGTGTGATAACATCTTTATTATGTCTTAGTGTTTTAAAGGGACAGCTTCCATAATTTTAGGTCAATACTCAAAAAGTTCATGTATACATTTATTATGATACAAAGTGGCTGGTGGGCAGCCAGACAGTTTAAACCCTGATAAGTTGGTTAAACACAATATTGGCATATTTATGGACTGTGTCCCTTAAATATTTTAATCCCGTTTGCAATGTGTGGTTCAGTATTGTAAGTAATTATTCGAGTAAAAAAAACAAAAACAAAATAAAGCAAGGCAATATGTATTACCTTGATTTGTCCAATGGTTTATATTTAATATATGTAACGTCTTCAAAAATCTCACAGGCGGAATAAATACTTAATTTCTTCGAATGCCGAACTTGGTTTTTAATAGGCTAGTCTATCTTATATAATTGGAGTGAAGGTGCACACTATTGTGAATACTTGTTGTTGTTGTTTTTTTTTTTTATGGATGCAAAGTTTTTCTTGTTGTCTGTTGTATATATCATCATGAGTATATTGTAATCATTTTGAGACTCTGACTTTGTTTTTTGTTGTTTTATGTGGTATAATGTGTTGCTCTAGAAGTCTGATTATTATTGTGTGTTTATATTTTAGCAGACAAGCAGTACTGTGTATATGAAACGGTTGTCGGAAAAATATCTTGGTTGATAGTGACAAACGGTTTGATAATGTCTTTATTATGTCTTAGTGTTTTAAAGGGACAGCTTCCATAATTTTAGGTCAATGCTCAAAAAGTTCACGTATACATTTATTATGATACAAAGTGGCTGGTGGGCAGCCAGACAGTTTAAACCCTGATAAGTTGGGTTTTTTAAACACAATATTGGCGTATTTATGGATTGTGTCCCTTTAATATTTTAATCCCGTTTGCAACGAATGATTACATAGGTTTAAGTGTTTCAGTATTGCAAGTTATTATCCAATTGAAAAAACAAAAACAAAAAACAAGGCAATATGTATTACCTTGATTTGTCCAATGGTTTATATTTAATATATGTAACGTCTTCAAAAATCTCACAGGCGGAATAACTACTTAATTTCTTTAAATGCCGCACTTGGTTTTAATTGGCTAGTCTATCTTATATAATTGGAGTGAAGATGCAAAATATTGTGAATACTTGTTGTTGTTGTTGGTTTTTTCATGGATACAAAGTTTTTCTTGTTGTCTGTTGTATATATCATCATGAGTATAGTGTAATCATTTTGAGACTCTGAGTTTGTTTTTTGTTGTTTTATGTGGTAAAATGTGTTGCTCTAGAAGTAACACTATACAGTTTAAATGGAAAAATGAATACTCAGCTAAGGTACATGGAACGCATCACTACATTTCGTAGTTGTCCACGTCTTTGTTACGCTTCTTTTTTTTTTTATTCAGTGTGTGGATTTAATCTATGAAATTTTCCGAAGTCTAATGGATAACTCCCTTTTTCTTTTATTTAAAAATACCTTACTTTTTTATCTCTTTAAATGCTCTTTCGTATTTCTTTTGACACTTCAGTGGGAACAGACCATAGGGAACAAAGTTTTAATATACTCTATATTATGATTATGTTGATTCTATTTTTTATATTAAACTATTTGCACAAGTTTCAGTGTAGTCTGACCAACAGCCAGTATGTGTCAAAGCACAGTCTTCTGAATTATGTCTGAAAAGGTAACATTTATTTCAGTGAATGTCCAAGGCCTTAGTGATAGAAACAAACGTAAAGACGTCTTCCATTTTTTAAAACAAAAGTCATTTTCTGTATAATTTCTTCAAGATACACATTTTGTACTTAAAGACGAAAACTATATACATGTAGAGTGGGGATACGAATGTTTTTTTAATAATTTTAATAGTCAGTCTAGAGGGGTTGCAATTTTATTTAATAACAATTTTGAATACAAAGGGACTCAGATGGTAACAAACTTATTTTAGATGCTACAATTAATGGGAAAAGGATGACCTTAATAAATATTTATGGTCCCAATAAAGATAAACCAGATTTTTATGCACACATAAAGCAAGATATTGATAGATATGGAAACGAAACTATTCTGTGGGGAGATTTTAATCTGGTTTTAAACCCTGAAATTGATACTTTTAACTATATAAACATAAATAACCCTAAGCTAGGGCAAATGTTAAAATTCTTATTGATGAATGTAACTTAGTAGACTGCTGGAGAGAACTAAATTTCGATAAAAAGGGGTGCACATGGAGACGCCCAAATACTAATAAAATGGCAAGACTAGACTTCATTTTAATATCAGAACATTTATTTACTGACATCGAAGACAGCACATTTTACCCGGGTACAGAACAGACCAATCAATAATAAATATGTCTTTCACTTTTGGAAAATTTGTTGAAAGAGGAAGATCATACTGGAAATTCTATAACTCCATTCTGAAAGATAAAACAAATGTAGATGAAATTAAAACAGTAATTGACAATACAAAACTTCAATATGGAACACAAAATCAAAACATAAATCTACAAATCAAAGACATTCCTTGTAAGATTTGTTGTTTGATATTGATGATCAACTTTTTTTTGAAACTTTATTGATGGAGATTCGTGGGAAAACAATATCATATTCATCTTTTATTAAAAATCAAGAAGATAAAACAGAAGCAAATCTATTAAAAGAAATAGAGATGTTAGAAGCGCAATTAGATATCGATTTAATTCTTTTAGAAAGTAAAAGAAAAAGTCTGTTTGAACTTAGACAAAAAAAATTAGATGGAATAAAAATAAGATCGAAAGCAAAATGGTTAGATGAAGGGGAGAAAATCACAAAATATTTTTGCAACTTAGAAAATAGGAACTTTATAAGTAAATGTATACCCTCTCTCATTTCTACTGAAGGCAAAGTCCTAAAAGATCAACATGCTATTTTAAAAGAAACTAGGAATTTTTATCAATCATTGTATACACATAGACCAGTAAAACATCTACATTGAAATGAACTGTTTAAAGATAGTCATATAACAAAATACACTAGAAGGCCCAATAGAATTATCAGAATTATTATTTTGTTTAAAAAATGCACAAAATCTCAAGAGCCCTGGCTCTAATGGTTATACCATGGAGTTTTACAAATTTTTCTGGAAAGATATAGGAATTTTCCTCTTGAGATCCATTAACCATGGTTTATTAAAAGGAGAATTTCAATCACGCAAAAAGAAGGAATTATAACATGCATTCCAAAAACAAACAACGATAAACAATACTTAAAAAATTGGAGACCAATTTCTTTATTAAATTGCTCATATAAATTAGCGTCAGCATGCATCGCGCAGCGTTTAAAAAAAGTTTTACCTCTACTAATAAACGATGATCAGACTGTTTTTTTTGGCAGAGCGATATATAGGTGAAAATACACGTTCACGATTTGTTTTATTATACTGAAAAAAATGATATACCTGGACTACTTCTTATTGTAGATTTTGAAAAGGCTTTTGATACACTTTCATGGTCATTTATTGATCAGGTATTATTATTTTTTTCAATTTGGACAAGGAATAAGGAAGTGGATAAAGGTTTTCTACACTGATATAAAATCCTGCATTTCCGTTAATGGACACTTATCAGAATGGTTTTCTATTCACCGAGGCTGCCGACAGGGAGACCCGCTCTCCCCATATATTTTTATCTTATGTGTTGAAATATTAGCTATACTGGTTAGGACAAATAAAGACATCACAAGTGTCAAAGTAGGGGACACTGAATATGTAATTTCTCAATATGCCGATGATACCTCCTTGGTATTATATGGCACTGAAAAATCACTTAAATATGCCCTAATTGTTTTAAAATTCTATGCAGAAATATCAGGTCTTAATATTAATGTTGATAAAACTAGAGTTAAATGGTTTGGGAAAAATAGGTTTGGGAAAAATAAAGGCTCAAAGGCTAAACTTTGTACAGATGTAAATTTAAATTGGGATCAAGGAGACTTTGTGATCCTTGGTATCATAATGTCAACGAACCTACATAGTCTAGTCGCATTAAATTACGATAGAAAAATTAAAGAAATTAAATCATTGCTACTATCTTGGTTAAAAAGAATACTCACACCGATTGGAAAAATTACTGTCATAAAGAGCTTAGCTTTATCAAAATTAAACCATTTATTTTCATCTTTACCAAATCCACCTGACAGTCAGATTAAAATACTACAAGATATATGTTTTAATTTCCTATGGAATAATCACCCAGACAAAATAAAGAGAACTGTTGTAACCCAAGATTATGAACATGGGGGATTAAGAATGATTAATAATAAACAATTAATATATTCATTGAAACTAACATGGATTAGAAGATTCCTAGTTGGAGATAAAAAATGTATAAAAATCCATAAACATATGTATCCATTTACGACTAAGATGTTATTTCTGGGTAATGATTATGTAAAAAATAAATTGCAAAATATCTGCAATCCCTTTTGGAAGGATGTATACACAATTCTGGATACTCTATTAAATGTTAAACCACTGTCATGGAAACAATTTCTAATACAGCCTTTATGGTACAACAATAACATTAAGATCGGAAGATCACGTGTATTTTATCAGAGATGGTATGACAAAGGTATTATATTTATTAATGATCTAATGGATAACAATGGTAATCTGCTTCCTTTTAGATTATTTATAGAAAAGTTTAGCATACTTTCAAATTTTATAGAATATAAAGCTATGCCTGCGGCAATTAGGGAGTACCTTCAAAATCTGAATTTTGCACATCTGGCCATCAACCTAGAAAACCCTGTTTGCCCATTAGCAGTTTTTCTCATAACTGGAACAAAAAAGGGCTGTCGCCCTATTTATGAAGTTTTAAATAAATCCGGTGTGCAGCCAACATCTATTGCAAAATGGGGTCAGTGCGGTTTAAATATAGACAGAGATTGGAATAAACTATTTAACATACCTTTCATTTGCACAAAAGATACAAAGTTACAATGGTTTCAAGTAAAAATGAATCACAGAATTACTGCCACAAATCTCCTTCTGACAAATATGAAAATAAAAAATGACAATTCATGTAGTTTTTGTACTGCTACTTCAGAAACCATGACTCATTTATTTTGGGAATGCAGATATTCAAAAACATTTTGGGATAATTTCAAGTTTACTTGCACAGAAAAGAATATACAAATTCAACCGGAATGGACTATGAAAATTATTATGTTTGGTTCCATTCAATATGACCTTGTTTTAAAAAAAATACTTCATATATAAGTGCAAGTTAGATGGGAGATTGCCATTCTTTGAAAATTTTAAACCACAAATTAAATACCTATATCATACTGAAAAAATAAACGCTATTAAAAATAATCAATTGGAAAAATTTGAAAAGCCCTGGTTGGCATATAAAACCCTTTAACACTAATCAGATCCTTTTTCGCTAAATGTAACTCTGTGCTTTTAAGTAAATAACAACGACAAAAACACCAGAAATTGTACTTACTTGTAAATATATTGTGGCATTACGTTTCCCACTTGTCCTTTTTTTTTTATATACCACAACTTTTTTTCCAGAATATAATAGGAAAACTCAGTGGAGATATTACATAGGTCTGGTATAAAGTCACATGTATGTCTCATTGTTCTAATATGTGTGAGTGTCTATGTAACATAACTTTCTTCCAATATAAATATATGTAAATCATCCACTGGGTTTTTTGAAAAGAAAAAGTTTGTTTGCAATTTTAGAATGAATGCAAAAAATAATAAATAAGTAAAGTTTATCATTTGAAGATTGTGAAATTTAATGTCTTCCAAGTTTAAAGGGATACATGCCTATCATGACATATTATCCACTGAAGATATTTTGAAATATATACATATTGCAATGACTCCCTTTAACAAATTTGGCCAATATTCATATTTGCACTCATTCTGAAATCGTAAAGAAAGAAACAACCTCCCCATTTGTTTATGTCTATATTAAGATAGGCTTTAGTCTAGCTTCGGTAAATATTTGTTTTAATATATTTAAATACATATTTGACGCATATTTTATCATATAATTGTACGGTTTGCTGAGAGGTGGCCCACCCCGACACTCACAAACCTATGACGGGGTGAATAAATGGATCACCATTAATTTGGTGATTGAAATTTAAAAAAACAACAAAAAAACTTCTACGTCTAGATAGCAACTGTGTACTGTAATCACAATCTAACCATTATGTTTCTACTCAATTTGCCCATTACCTATTTGGTCAGAATGTATGACGACTCTATGGCGTAACCACATCATTGACGGTTACCTCCGACCATAAACTCATAGTTTAGGTCGCATTTTCTCATTCAAAAATGAGCATATCATCAAACGTTTTAGTGTAACCAAATGTTCGTGAAGTGAATACTCAATATGCTCTGATATAGTAAAATTTCATTTTTAGATCATTATTGTACAGAATTGGCCAGTCGGAAATAGCAGACCCAAAATATATGACACAATCATTCCAATATGCATAAGCTCTACTACTAAGCATATGGATTACTACATTCTCTGCATAAATAACTACCACCAGCTCTAGCAGTCCTGAATGTGACAGCAGAAGACCAACAGTGTTCAAAATAAGTTATTAAGCTGGCATATACAAATGCATGAAACACAACATATAATTATGCAGACAAAAATAAAAATAAAATATGAATGATGAGGTTGAAAGTAATCTTCTTATTTTCAGATAGTAAAAAACCAACTAATACACCAAACAATAAACGAACTACTTCAACAACTAATAATCAAAACATTACATCAAATACTACACAAAAAACGACACAAACTATTACACCAACAATTACACCAACAATGAAACCAACTTCTACTTCAACAACTACAACGACAACTACACCAAATACTACACCAACAATGACACCAACAACTACACTAACAACGACACCAACTACTACACCAACTACTACTCCAACAACTACACCAACTACTACACCTACTACGACATCAACTACTACACCAACTTCTACTCCAACAACGACGCCAACTACTACACTAACTACGACACCAACTACTACACCAGCAACTACTCCAACGACTACATCAACAAAGACACCAACTTCTACTCCAACAACTACAACAACTAATACAACAAATACGACACCAACAACTACACCAACAACGACTCCATCTACTACACCAACTACTACTCCAGCAACTACACCGCCAACGACACCAACTACTACTCTAACTACTACACAAACTACTACACCAACGACTACATCAACAACGACACTAACTACTACTCCAACAACTAAACCAACAACGACACCAATTACTACACAAACAACGACACCAACTACTACACCAACTACTACTCCAACAATGACGACAACTACTACACCAACTACTACTCTAACTACTACACCAACTACTACACTGACGACTACACCAACAACGACACCAACTTCTACACCAACAACTACACCAACAACGACACCAATTACTACACCAACAACGACACCAACTACTACACAAACTATTACACAAACTACTACACCAACAACAAAACCAACTACTACACCAACTACTACTCCAACAACTACACTTACAACGACACCAACTACTACACCAACTTCTATTCCAACAACGACGCCAACTACTACATCAACAACGACACCAACTACTACACAAACTACTACACAAACTACTTCACCAACAATTACACCAACAACCACACCAACTACTACACCAACTACTACTCCAACAACTACACCTACAACGACACCAACTACTACACCAACTACTACTCCAACAACGACGACAACTACTACACCAACTACGACACTAACTACTACACCAGCAACTACTCCAACGACTACATCAACAAAGACACCAACTTCTACTCCAACAACTGCAACAACTACTATACCAAATTCGACACCAACAACTACACCAACAACGACTCCAACTACTACACCAACTACTACTCCAACAATGACGACAACTACTACACCAACTACTACTCCAACAACGACGCCAACTACTACACCAACTACGACACCAACTACTACACCAGGAACTATTCCAACGACTACATCAACAAAGACACCAACTTCTACTCCAACAACTACAACAACTAATACAACAAATACGACACCAACAACTACACCAACAACGACTCCAACTACTACATCAACTACTACTCCAGCAACTACACCTACAACGACACCAACTACTACTCTAACTACTACACAAACTACTACACCAACGACTACATCAACAACGACACTAACTACTACTCCAACAACTAAACCAACAACGACACCAATTACTACACAAACAACGACACCAACTACTACACCAACTACTACTCCAACAATGACGACAACTACTACACCAACTACTACTCTAACTACTACACCAACTACTACACCAACGACTACACCAACAACGACACCAACTACTACTCCAACAACTACACCAACAACGACACCAATTACTACACCAACAACGACACCAACTACTACACAAACTATTACACAAACTACTACACCAACAACAACAACACCAACTACTACACCAACTACTACTCCAACAACTACACTTACAACGACACCAACTACTACACCAACTTCTACTCCAACAACGACGCCAACTACTACATCAACAACGACACCAACTACTACACAAACTACTACACAAACTACTACACCAACAATTACACCAACAACCACACCAACTACTACACCAACTACTACTCCAACAACGACGACAACTACTACACCAACTACGACACTAACTACTACACCAGCAACTACTCCAACGACTACATCAACAAAGACACCAACTTCTACTCCAACAACTGCAACAACTACTATACCAAATTCGACTCCAACAACAACACCAACAACAGCACCAACTACTACACCGACGACTACACCATCTACAGCACCAACTACTACTACAACAACTACACTAACAACGACACCAACTACTACACTTACAACTACATCAACAACCACAACAACAACCACACCAACAACCACACCAACAACGACTCCAATTGTTACACCAACTACTACTCCAACAACTACTCCAACAACGACATCAACTATTACTCCAACAACTACGATAACAAGAACTCCGACTACTACACCAACAAATACACCAGCAACTACTCTAACAACTACACCAACAACGACACCAACTAGTACTAAAATAACTACACCAGCAACGACACCAACTACTACACCAACTACTACACCGACAACGACACCATCAACGACGCCAACTACTATGCCAACTACTACACAAACTACTTCACCAACAACGACGCCAACTACCACACCAACAACGATTCCATCTACTACACCAACTACTACCCCAACTACTACAAAATCTACTACACAAACTACTACAACAACAACAACAACTAATACACCAACTAATACACCAACTACAACACCAACAACGACACCATCAACTACTTCAACAACGACGCCAAATACTACACCAACTATTAAACTAACTACTACACCAACAACTAGAACGACTACACCAACGACGACACCAGCTACTACCCCAGCAACGACACCAACTACTACACCAACAACGACAACAACTACTACACCGTCTACTATTCTAACAATTACACCTACAACGACACCAACTACTACACCAACAACTACTCTAACAACGACGACAACTACTACACCAACTACTACTCTAACTACTACACAAACTACTACACCAACGACTACATCAACAACGACACTAACTACTACTCCAACAACTAAACCAACAACGACACCAATTACTACACAAACAACGACACCAACTACTACACCAACTACTACTCCAACAATGACGACAACTACTACATCAACTACTACTCTAACTACTACACCAACTACTACACCAACGACTACACCAACAACGACACCAACTACTACTCCAACAACTACACCAACAACGACACCTATTACTACACCAACAACGACACCAACTACTACACAAACAATTATACAAACTACTACACCAACAACAACACCAACTACTACACCAACTACTACTCCAACAACTACACTTACAACGACACCAACTACTACACCAACGTCTACTCCAACAACGACGCCAACTACTACATCAACAACGACACCAACTACTACACAAACTACTACACCAACTACTACACCAACAATTACACCAACAACCACACCAACTACTACACCAACTACTACTCCACCAACTACACATACAACGACACCAACTACTACACCAACTACTACTCCAACAACGACGACAACTACTACACCAACTACGACACTAACTACCTCACCAGCAACTACTCCAACGACTACATCAACAAAGACACCAACTTCTACTCCAACAACTGCAATAACTACTATACCAAATTCGACACCAACAACTACACCAACAACGACTCAAACTACTACACCAACTACTACTCCAACAATGACGACAACTAATACACCAACTACTACTCTAACTACTACACAAACTACTACACCAACGACTACACCAACAACGACACCAACTACTACTCCAACAACTACACCAACAACGACACCAATTACTACACCAGCAACGACACCAACTACTACACAAACTACTACACAAACTACTACACCAACAACAACACCAACTACTACACTAACTACTACTCAAACAACTACACATACAACGACACTAGCTACTACACCAACTACTACTCCAACAACGACGCCAACTACTACACCAACAACGACACCAACTACTACACAAACTACTACACAAACTACTACACCAACAACTACACCAACAACCACATCAACTACTACACAAACAAATGCACCAACAACAACAACAACTACTATACCGACTACTACTCCAACACCGACGCCAACTACTACACCAACTACTACACCAACAACGACACCAACTACTAGTCCAACAACTACACCAACAACGACACCAACTACAACACCGACAACGACACCAACTACTACACAAACTACTACACAAGCTACTACACCAACAACAACAAATACTACTACAACAACTACTACCCCATCAACGATATCAACAACTACACCAACAACGACACCAACTACTACACCATCTATAACTCCAACTACTACACCAACTACTACACCTGCAACGACACATACTACTACACCAACTACTACTCCAACAACGACGCCAACTACTACACCAACTACTACACCAACTTCTACACCAACAACTACTCCAACGACTACACCAACAAAGACACCAACTTCTACTCCAACAACTACAACAACTACTACACCAACTACTACACCAACAATGACATCAATAACTATATCAACAATGACACCAACTACAACACCATCTACTTCACCATCTACTACTCTAACAACAACGACAACTACTACACCAACTTCTACACCAAATACTACACCAACAACGACATCAACAACTAAACCAACAACGACACCAACTACTAAACCAGCTAATACTCCAACAACTGCACCTACAACGACACCTACTACTACACCAACTACTACACCAACAACTACTCCAACGAGTACACCAACAACGACACCTACTGCTACAACAACTACTACACCAACTACTACACCAAATACTACACCAACAACGACATCAACAACTAAACCAACAATGACACCAACTACTACACCAGCTAATACTCCAACAACTACCCCTACAACGACACCTACTACTACACCAACTACTACATCAACAACTACTCCAACGAGTACACCAACAATGACACCAACTTCTACTCCAACAACTACAACAACTACTACACCAACTACTACCCCAACAATATCAACAGCAATTACACCACCAACGACACCAACTACTATACCAACTGATACTCCATCTACACCTACAACGACACCTACTGCTACAACAACTACTACTCCAACAACGACGCAAACTACTACACCAACTACTACACTAACTACTACACCAACAACTACACCAACAACGACAACAACTACCACACCAACAACGACACCAACTACTACACAAACTACTACACAAGCTACTACACCAACAACAACACCAACTACTGCAAAATCTACTACCACAACAACGACACCAACTACTAGTCCAACAACTACACCAACAACGACACCAACTACAACACCGACAACGACACCAACTACTACACAAACTACTACACAAGCTACTACACCAACAACAACAAATACTACTACAACAACTACTACCCCATCAACGATATCAACAACTACACCAACAACGACACCAACTACTACACCATCTATAACTCCAACTACTACACCAACTACTACACCTGCAACGACACATACTACTACACCAACTACTACTCCAACAACGACGCCAACTACTACACCAACTACTACACCAACTTCTACACCAACAACTACTCCAACGACTACACCAACAAAGACACCAACTTCTACTCCAACAACTACAACAACTACTACACCAACTACTACACCAACAATGACATCAATAACTATATCAACAATGACACCAACTACAACACCATCTACTACACCATCTACTACTCTAACAACAACGACAACTACTACACCAACTTCTACACCAAATACTACACCAACAACGACATCAACAACTAAACCAACAATGACACCAACTACTAAACCAGCTAATACTCCAACAACTGCACCTACAACGACACCTACTACTACACCAACTACTACACCAACAACTACTCCAACGAGTACACCAACAATGACACCAACTTCTACTCCAACAGCTACAATAACTACTACACCAACTACTACCCCAACAATGTCACCAGCAATTACACCACCAACGACACCAACTACTATACCAACTAATACTCCATCTACACCTACAACGACACCTACTGCTACAACAACTACTACACCAACTACTACACCAAATACTACACCAACAACGACATCAACAACTAAACCAACAATGACACCAACTACTACACCAGCTAATACTCCAACAACTACACCTACAACGACACCTACTACTACACCAACTACTACACCAACAACTACTCCAACGAGTACACCAACAATGACACCAACTTCTACTCCAACAACTACAACAACTACTACACCAACTACTACCCCAACAATATCACCAGCAATTACACCACCAACGACACCAACTACTATACCAACTGATACTCCATCTACACCTACAACGACACCTACTGCTACAACAACTACTACTCCAACAACGACGCAAACTACTACACCAACTACTACACTAACTACTACACCAACAACTACACCAACAACGACAACAACTACCACACCAACAACGACACCAACTACTACACAAACTACTACACAAGCTACTACACCAACAACAACACCAACTACTGCAAAAACTACTACCCCAACAACGACATCAACAACTACACCAACAACGCCACCAACTACTACACCAACTATAACTCCAACTACTACACCTACCACGACACCTACTACTACACCAATTACTACTCCAACAAGGACGCCAACTACTACACGAACTACTGCACCAACTACTACACTAACAACTACTCCAACGACTACACCAACAAAGACACCAACTTCTACTCAAACAACTACAACAACTACTACACCAACTATTACACCAACAATGACATCAACAACTACACCAACAACGCCACCAACTACAACACCAACTACTACACCATCTACTACTCTAACAACGACGCCAACTACTACACCAACTACTACACCAAATACTACACCAACAACGACATCAACAACTACACTAACAACGACACCAACTACTACACCAATTAATACTCCAACAACTACACCTACAACGCCATCTACTACTACACCAACTAATACTCCAACAACCACGCAAACTACTACACCAACTACTACTCCAACTACTACACCAACAACTACTCCAACGACTACACCAACAATGACACCACCTTCTACTCCAACAACTACAGCAACTACTACACCAACTACTACCCCAACAATGTCATCAACAATTACACCAACAACGACACCAACTACTACACCAACTAATACTCCATCTACACCTACAACGACACCTACTACTACACCAACTACTACTCCATCAACGACGCAAACTACTACACCAACTACTACACTAACTACTACACCAGCAACTACTCCAACGACTCCACCAACAACGACACCAACTTCAACTCCAACAAATACAACAACTACTACACCAACTACTACACCAACAACTACTCCATCGACTACACCAACAGCGACACCAACTTCTACACCAACTTCTACTCCAACAACTACACCAACAACGACACCAACTGCTACACCAACTACTACTCCAAGAACGACGACAACTACTACAACAACCACTACCCCAACAACGACATCAACAACTACACCAACAACTACTATACCATCAACAACTACACCAACAACTACTATACCATCTACTACTCCAGCTACGACGCCAATTACTACACCATCTACTACAACAACCACTACACCAACAACTACTCCAAAGACTACAACTTCTACACCGACTACAACAACAACAATTACCACACCAACTACTACACCAACTTCTACTCCAACAGCTACAACAACTTCTACACCAACTACTACCCCAACAATGACAACAACAACTACACCAACAACGACACCAACTACTACACCATCAACTACTCCCACAACTACACCAATAACGACTCCAACAACTACACCAACTACTAGTCCAACAACGACGCCAACTACCACAGCAACTACTCATCCAACTACTACACCAACTACTACACCAACAACGACACCAACTACTACACAAACAACTGCACCAACAACGATAACAACTACTACACTAATTACTACTTCAATTACGACTCCAACTTCTACTCCACTAACTACACCTACAACGACACCAAATATTACACCAACCATTACTCCAACAACGACACCAACTACTACACAAACTACTACACAAACTACTACAACATCCAGAACACCAACTACTACACCAACTACTACTCCAACAACTACACCAACAACGACAACAACTACTACACCAACTACTACTCCAACAACTACACCAACAACGACACTAATTACTACACCAACAACTACACCAACAACGACACTAATTACTACACCAACAACTACTCCAACGATAACGTCAACAATGACACCAACTTCTACTGCAACAACTACAGCAACTACTCCACTAACTACTTCACCAACTACTACACCAACAACGACACCAACTACTACACAAACAACTGCACCAACAACGACACCAATTACTACACAATCAACTGCACCAACAACGACACCAACTACTACACCAACTACTACTCCAACTCCGGCGCCAACTACTACACCAATTACGACACCAACAACTACACCAACAACGACTCCAATTAATACACCAACTTCTATTACAACAACTACACCTACAACTACACCAAATATAACACCATCTACTACTCCAACAACGACGCCAACTACTACACCAACTAATACATCAAAAACTATTCCAACAACTTCACAAACACCGACACCAACTACTACAACATCAAAGACACCAACTACTACACAAACTACTACACCAACTACTACACCAACAATGACATCAACAACAACACCAACAACGACACCAACTACTACACCAATTACTACTCCAACAACTACACCTACAACGACACCTACTACTACACCAACTACTACTCCAACAACGACGACAACTACTACACCAACGACTACACCAACAACTACTCCAACGACTACACTAACAACTACAACAACAAATACTGAAACAACTACACCTCCAACGACATTAACTACTACACCATCTTCTACTCCATCAACGACGCCAACTACTACATCAACAACTACTCCAACGACTACAACTTCTACACCGACTACACCAACACCAACTACTACACCAACTACTACACCAACTACTACATCAACAATGACACCAACAACGACACCAACTACTATACCAACAACTACTCTAGCCACTAGACCAACGATGACCCCAACTACTACACCAACTACTACTCCAACAACGACGCCAACTATTATAACAACTACTACACCATCTACTACACCAACTACTACACCAACAACGACACCAACTACTACTCAAACAACGACGCCAACTACTACAACAACTACTACACCAACTACGACACCAACTACTACTCCACCAACGACGCCAACTACTACACCAACTACAACACCAACTACTACATTAACTACTACACCAACTAGTACTCCAACAACGACGCCAACTACTACAACAACTACTCCACCAACTACTACACCAATTACTACACCAACAACGACACCAACTACTATACCAACTACTACACCAACTACTACTCCAACAACTACATCAACAACCACACCAACTACTACACAAACAACTGCACCAACAACGACACCAACTACTACACCAACCACTACACCAACTACTACACCAACAACGACTCCAACTACAAAACCAACTATTACTCCAACAACTACACCTATAACGACACCAACTACTACACCAATTACTACTCCAACAACGACGCCAACTACTACATCAACTACTACACTAACTACTACACCAACAACTACTCCAACGACTACACCAACCACAACGCCAACTACTATAACAACTACTACACCAACTACTACACCAACAACGACACCAACTACTACTCCAACAACGACGTCAACTACTACTACATCTACTACACCAACTACGACACAAACTACTACACCTACTACGACATCAACTACTACACCAACTACTACTCCACCAACGACGCCAACTACTACACCAACTACAACACCAACTACTACACCAACAACGACACCAACTACTACTCCAACAACGACGTCAACTACTACTACAACTACTACACCAACTACGACACCAATTACTACACCTACTACGACATCAACTACTACACCAACTACTACTCCACCAACGACGCCAACTACTACACCAACTACAACACCAACTACTACATTAACTACTACACCAAC
This sequence comes from Cyrtodaria siliqua, assembly GCA_037043455.1. Lineage (NCBI taxonomy): Eukaryota > Metazoa > Mollusca > Bivalvia > Adapedonta > Hiatellidae > Cyrtodaria > Cyrtodaria siliqua. Next base: position 32,166 of record JAWPHD010002360.1, on the reverse strand, counting down.
TACTACTCCAACAACGACGCCTACTACTACAACAACTACTCCACCAACTACTACACCAATTACTACACCAACAACGACACCAACTACTATACCAACTACTACACCAAATACTACTCCAACAACTACACCAACAACCACACCAACTACTACACAAACAACTGCACCAACAACGACACCAACTACTACACCAACCACTACACCAACTACTACACCAACAACGACTCCAACTACTACACCAACTACAACACCAACTACTACATTAACTACTACACCAACTACTACTCCAACAACGACGCCTACTACTACAACAACTACTCCACCAACTACTACACCAATTACTACACCAACAACGACACCAACTACTATACCAACTACTACACCAAATACTACTCCAACAACTACACCAACAACCACACCAACTACTACACAAACAACTGCACCAACAACGACACCAACTACTACACCAACCACTACACCAACTACTACACGAACAACGACTCCAACTACAACACCAACTATTACTCCAACAACTACACCTATAACGACACCAACTACTACACCAACTAATACTCCAACAACGACGCCAACTACTACATCAACTACTACACTAACTACTACACCAACAACTACTCCAACGACTACACCAACGACGACACCAACTACTACTCCAACAACTACACCTACAACGACACCAACTACTACACCAACAATGACATCAACAACAACACCAACAACGACACCAACTACTACACCAATTACTACTCCAACAACTACACCTACAACGACACCTACTACTACACCAACTACTACTCCAACAACGACGCCAACTACTACACCAACGACTACATTAACAACTACTCCAACGACTACACCAACAACGACACCAACTTCTACACCAACTACTACTTCAACAACTACACCAACTACTACACCAACTACTACCCCAACAACGACATCAACAACCACACCAACTTCCACATCAACTACTACTCCAACAACTACACCAACTACTACAACAACTAATCCCCCAACAACGACATCAACAACCACATCCACAACTACTCCAACGACTACACCAACGACGACACCAACTTCTACACCAACTACTACTCCAACAACTACACCAACTACTACGCCAACTACTACCCCAACAACGACACCAACAACTACACCAACAATGACACCAACTACTACACCAACTAATACTGAAACAACTACACCTCAAACGACATTAACTACTACACCATCTACTTCTCCATCAACGACCCCAACTACTACACCAACTACTACACCAACTACTACACCAACAACTACTCCAACGACTACAACTTCTACACCGACTACATCAACAACAACTACTACACCAACTACTACACCAACTACTACACCAACAATGACACCAACAACGACACCAACTACTATACCAACTACTACTCCAACCACTAGACCTACGATGACCCCAACTACTACACCAACTACTACTCCAACCACGACGCCAACTACTATAACAACTACTACACCAACTACTACACCAACAACGACACCAACTACTACTCCAACAACGACGTCAACTACTACTACAACTACTACACCAACTACGACACCAACTACTACTCCACCAACGACGCCAACTACTACACCAACTACAACACCAACTACTACATCAACTACTACACCAACTACTATACCAGCAACGACGCCAACTACTACAACAACTACTCCACCAACTACTACACCAATTACTACACCAACGACTACACCAACGACGACACCAACTACTACTCCAACAACTACACCTACAACAACACCAATTAATACACCAACAACAACACCAGCTACTACACTAACTACTACTCCACCAACTACAACAAGTACTACACCAACTACTACCACAATAATGACACCAACAACTACACCATCAACGACACCAACTACTACACCAACTACAACTCCAACAACTAGAACAACAACAACAACACCAACTACTACACCAACTACTACTCCAACATCGACGTCAACTACTATAACAACTACTACCTCAACAACGACATCAGCAACAACACCAACTTCTACACCAACTACTAATCCAACAACTACACCAACTACTACACCATCTGCTACCCCAACAACGATATCAACAACCACACCAACAACTACTCCAACGACTACACCAACGACGACAACAACTACTACACCAACTACTACTCCAACAACTACACCAACTACTACACCAACTACTACCCCAACAACGACTTCAACAACTACACCAACAACGACACCAACTACTACACCAACTAATACTGAAACAACTACACCTCCAACGACATTAACTACTACACCATCTACTACTCCAACAACAGCGCCAACTACTACACCAACTACTACACCAACAACTACACCAACAACTACTCCAACGACTACAACTTCTACACCGACTACACCAACAACAACTACTACACCAACTACTACACCAACTACTACACCAACTTCTACTCCAACAACTACAACAACTACTACACCAACTACTACCCCAACAATGACACCAACAACGACACCAACTACTACACCAACTACTACTCAAACAACGACGCCAACTACTACAACAACTGCTACACCAACTACTACACCAACTACTACACCAACAACGACACCAACTACTACTACAACAACGACGCCAACTATTACAACAACTACTTCACCAACTACTACACCAACTACTACACCAACTACTACACCAACTACCACACCAACTACTACACAAACAACTGCACCAACAACGACACCAACTACTATACCAACTCTTACACCAACTGCTACTCCAACAACTACATCAACAACCACACCAACTACTACACAAACAACTGCACCAACAACGATACCTACAACGACACCTACTACTACACCAACTACTACTCCAACAACGACGCCAACTACTACACCAACGACTACATTAACAACTACTCCAACGACTACACCAACAACGACACCAACTTCTACACCAACTACTACTTCAACAACTACACCAACTACTACACCAACTACTACCCCAACAACGACATCAACAACCACACCAACTTCAACACCAACTACTACTCCAACAACTACACCAACTACTACAACAACTAATCCCCCAACAACGACATCAACAACCACATCCACAACTACTCCAACGACTACACCAACGACGACACCAACTTCTACACCAACTACTACTCCAACAACTACACCAACTACTACGCCAACTACTACCCCAACAACGACACCAACAACTACACCAACAATGACACCAACTACTACACCAACTAATACTGAAACAACTACACCTCAAACGACATTAACTACTACACCATCTACTTCTCCATCAACGACGCCAACTACTACACCAACTACTACACCAACTACTACACCAACAACTACTCCAACGACTACAACTTCTACACCGACTACATCAACAACAACTACTACACCAACTACTACACCAACTACTACACCAACAATGACACCAACAACGACACCAACTACTATACCAACTACTACTCCAACCACTAGACCTACGATGACCCCAACTACTACACCAACTACTACTCCAACCACGACGCCAACTACTATAACAACTACTACACCAACTACTACACCAACAACGACACCAACTACTACTCCAACAACGACGCCAACTACTACACCAACGACTACATTAACAACTACTCCAACGACTACACCAACAACGACACCAACTTCTACACCAACTACTACTTCAACAACTACACCAACTACTACACCAACTACTACCCCAACAACGACATCAACAACCACACCAACTTCCACATCAACTACTACTCCAACAACTACACCAACTACTACAACAACTAATCCCCCAACAACGACATCAACAACCACATCCACAACTACTCCAACGACTACACCAACGACGACACCAACTTCTACACCAACTACTACTCCAACAACTACACCAACTACTACGCCAACTACTACCCCAACAACGACACCAACAACTACACCAACAATGACACCAACTACTACACCAACTAATACTGAAACAACTACACCTCAAACGACATTAACTACTACACCATCTACTTCTCCATCAACGACCCCAACTACTACACCAACTACTACACCAACTACTACACCAACAACTACTCCAACGACTACAACTTCTACACCGACTACATCAACAACAACTACTACACCAACTACTACACCAACTACTACACCAACAATGACACCAACAACGACACCAACTACTATACCAACTACTACTCCAACCACTAGACCTACGATGACCCCAACTACTACACCAACTACTACTCCAACCACGACGCCAACTACTATAACAACTACTACACCAACTACTACACCAACAACGACACCAACTACTACTCCAACAACGACGTCAACTACTACTACAACTACTACACCAACTACGACACCAACTACTACTCCACCAACGACGCCAACTACTACACCAACTACAACACCAACTACTACATCAACTACTACACCAACTACTACTCCAACAACGACGCCAACTACTACAACAACTACTCCACCAACTACTACACCAATTACTACACCAACAACGACACCAACTACTATACCAGCAACGACGTCAACTACTACATCAACTACTACACTAACTACTACACCAACAACTACTCCAACGACTACACCAACGACGACACCAACTACTACTCCAACAACTACACCTACAACAACACCAATTAATACACCAACAACAACACCAGCTACTACACTAACTACTACTCCACCAACTACAACAAGTACTACACCAACTACTACCACAATAATGACACCAACAACTACACCATCAACGACACCAACTACTACACCAACTACAACTCCAACAACTAGAACAACAACAACAACACCAACTACTACACCAACTACTACTCCAACATCGACGTCAACTACTATAACAACTACTACCTCAACAACGACATCAGCAACAACACCAACTTCTACACCAACTACTAATCCAACAACTACACCAACTACTACACCATCTGCTACCCCAACAACGATATCAACAACCACACCAACAACTACTCCAACGACTACACCAACGACGACAACAACTTCTACACCAACTACTACTCCAACAACTACACCAACTACTACACCAACTACTACCCCAACAACGACTTCAACAACTACACCAACAACGACACCAACTACTACACCAACTAATACTGAAACAACTACACCTCCAACGACATTAACTACTACACCATCTACTACTCCAACAACAGCGCCAACTACTACACCAACTACTACACCAACAACTACACCAACAACTACTCCAACGACTACAACTTCTACACCGACTACACCAACAACAACTACTACACCAACTACTACACCAACTTCTACTCCAACAACTACAACAACTACTACACCAACTACTACCCCAACAATGACACCAACAACGACACCAACTACTACACCAACTACTACTCAAACAACGACGCCAACTACTACAACAACTGCTACACCAACTACTACACCAACTACTACACCAACAACGACACCAACTACTACTCCAACAACGACGCCAACTATTACAACAACTACTTCACCAACTACTACACCAACTACTACACCAACTACTACACCAACAACGACACCAACTTCTACTCCAACAACTACTCCAACTACTACACCAACTACCACACCAACTACTACACGAACAACTGCACCAACAACGACACCAACTACTATACCAACTCTTACACCAACTGCTACTCCAACAACTACATCAACAACCACACCAACTACTACACAAACAACTGCACCAACAACGATACCAACTACTACACCAACAACTACACCAACTACTACACCAACAACGACTCCAAATACAACACCCACTACTACTCCAACATCTACACCTATAAAGACACCAACTAGTACACCAACTACTACTCCTACGACTACATCAACAACGACACCAACTTCTACTCCAACAACTACAACAACTTCTACACCAACTACTACCCCAACAATGACACCAACAATTGCACCAACAACGACACCAACTACTACTCCAACAACTACAACAACCACACCAACTACTGCACCAACTACTACTCCAACAACGACACCAACTACTACACAAACTACTACACAATCTACTACACCAACAACTACACCAACTTCTACACTAACAACGACACCAACTACTACACCAACAACTTCTCCAACGACTACACCAACAATAACACCAACTTCTACTCCAGCAACTACAACAACTACTACACTAACTACTACCCCAACAATGACACCAACAACTACACCAACAACGACACCAACTACTACACCAACTACTACTCCAACAACTAGACTAACAACGACACCAACTACTACACCAACTACTACTCCAACAACGACGCCAACTACTACAACAACTACTACACCAACTACTACACCAACTACTACACCAACAACGACACCAACTACTACACCAACTACTACTCCAACAACTACACCAACTACTACACCAATTACTACAATAACTACTACACCATCAACGACACCAACTACTACACCAACTACTGAACCAACTATGACACCAAATATTATAACTACTACTGCACCAACTACGACACTAACTCCTGCACCAACTAAGACAATAACAACTACACCAACTACTACAGCAATTACGACACTAACTACTACATCAATTACTACACCAACTATAGTACCCACTACTGCACCAACTACTACACCCACTACTACACCAACTACTGCACCGACTACTACAACTACACCAACTACGACACCAACTATGATACCATCTTCTACATCGACAACGACACCAACTACTACACCATCTATTACCTCAACAACGACACCATCTACTACACGAACTACATCAACTACTACGCCAACTTCTGCTACACCAATAGCGACACCAACGACGACTCCAACTACTACACCAACTATTTCGCCAACTACTAAACCTCCTACTACATCGATAACGGTTCAAACGAGTACACCATTAGCAACAACACATTCTACACAACCTACTACATCATCTGCTGTACCGACCATTACACCAACAACAACACTAAGAACTTCTCCGACAAGTTCACCAGCTACTACACTGAAACCAGGAATAGATGTTGAGCAATGTATAACTGGGACACACAGTTGCACAAAGGAGCATGAAGAATGTCAAAATATCGACGGAGGATATGTCTGTTCATGTGCTGTTGATTATGAAAGAGACCCCAATAGTAACTGCAAGCATGGTAAGTCTGTTATATAACACCGAAACTTCATATAAACGCCGAATAATATTGAATCTATGCTTTTATGCCACATACGGCTATTTCCAAGTCTATAGCAATTTCATAATCCTGTGTCCTCATCTTGTTATTTTTAATTAGTTGACGTAATAGTTTAGCTTTTTCTAATTGCCGTACTGTTTAATATCGCATAGAATGCCTTCATAGTGGATCGAGGGTTCAACCCGATACTATGCTAACATTTTTACCGAAAGTTCTTTTCTTGTATAAAATGATATTATTTGTATTTTATCTATAATTCCAGAAAATATATACCTTAAACATGTACAATTCATCTGCATTAGAAAAATGAAAATGTAGCACGCACACCTAAATTTAAACGCGAAACTATTCCAAGTACGGATATCTAGTTAAAGAAAACAACTTGAATTGTGAGGAATTCCCTTTTTAACCTTATTGTTAGACAGGCAAAGTTTACAACAGATGCAAACCGTTTCCAAAACTTAATCAGCCCAGCCAAAACACATTACGGGAACGTCAAATTATGGGTTACCAACTCATATTTAATTGTACGCATATTCATTCTCGAGTATTTTAAGTACCCGTGAATGAACATATATTTTTAATCGACAAATAAACATTATTTTATGACCTGAACACCTGGTAGGGTTTGGATAAACGATTTTGTTATGTTAGTGCCTTTAAAAATCGGGTTAGTTCCTTTAAAAATCAGTCTTTTGAGTGTTTCATTGCACAATTAAATCAAATATACACTCTCCAACTGTTTATGAATAATCACTTTAGCTCTTAACTCGCTAAGCACGACTATAACAGCCTTTGCGTCCATTGTAAACCCAGATCAGCCTGTGAATAACTCGCAGTCTGATCAGGGTTTACAATGTCCGGCTGCTGATCAGTAATTTCTCCCCAAAACACCCCTTTGTCAAATAAATGGAATGGTCTTAATTCAAAGAAAGAACAGTCCATTATATATATGTAGCGGGTTAAGGGTTAATATATATATCTAGCTATTTTAAAACCGAATAGAACAGTTCCGTATTTACTGTAAATTGAATTTCAGTGCTAAACTATTCTAAGTGACACTTTATGACATCTGTAATATAAACGTTATTGAAAATTAAGGACCTGGTAATTTTATCATACACATTTGTACATAATTATTAAGTATTAATATATGATTAGAAACAAAGAATTGGACAAAATTGCTTCAGAAGGAAAAACATTGTAGCGTATTTCAAAATTCGGATAATTGCGCTTTCCGGTTACTTGTTCATATACTGTTTTGCTTATTCGTACTTCAGTTATTTGTATTTGTAGATCGTACCCTAAACTGATTTCGGTATGAATTAATACATATTTTTTTCTAGATATGTTTGGATGATTTTATCATGCAGGTTGACGAGAAATCTATCTTAATAAAAACTATGTTTAGTATCAAAATTAGTAATTCTGTTTCGTACTCACGTTCATACCTGGCGTCTCCTTGGCCGAATGGTTAACGACGTTGCGTTGAGAACCTTCTCGCCTCTCACCGCTGCGGGTTCGAATCCCACTGGGAGCTCGACTTGTAAGTGAGGAAGTGTCTAATCTTACGGATAGCGGGAGGTTCTATCCAGGAAAAGTAGATGGATGCAACATCACAAAAAAATCGACCGTCATATATAACCTTACATATGTTGAAAATGACGTAAAACACCAAACAAACAAACAAACAAACACTTTCATACCTCGTTTCGTCACTAATATTAACTAAAGAGGCACATTACTACGGATAAGGGAAAAAATCGACACAATCTGCGGACAGTCACTACGGATGAAAGAAACTGCAGACACTTAATGATATAAATGATTTTTGTATTATTTTATTTCATGCAGTAAACTCCACGTCAGTTAGAATGGTGCTTACAATAGACATAACCCTGGATAACAGTGTAAATCTCAGTTCACCTGACACAACGAAGAATTTTACAGTGGAGTTAACGGAAAGGGTAAGTTAAGAGTTATTTATATTTGTGTTGCATTGCATGTACTTCATCATTAACTGAATAAGCTATGTATACTATTATCATGCACTGGCATTCAATACGATAATATAAAAGGCAAGAGAGAAGAAGATACTTAGTTATAGTCTGGATAATATAATATGTATATATGTAAGTCAACGCCAGAATCTAATTTCACTCTCATTTTTTCGGATTTATTTCCATTTTACTGTTCCGTGAGTAAATTTCTCTCAGCGGTTGGGTCATATATACGTTATTCTTCGTTTCTGCAACATTGATTTACATAAATACACCCTACCGACTAAGAAATTCTTCATCAATTATCGAAATTCGCGGATTGTATAAAGTTGCCATTTGTTTACTACACAGTCGCGTGACAAGCTTCAGTCTATTTATATACGTGTAGTTTATAATACTGGCCAATCAGGCAACAGTAAGTGATGCAGGTTGTAAACAAACGGCAATTTCTGAGTAGACCTCACACAGCTTTTGACTAAATGGCAGCATATTTTTTAATAAAATTATATTAATTTATTGCATTTTTATCGGTAAAGATTGGGTTTTCTCAGTGAAAGAATATTCATAGTCGCCTAAATATTAACAAGCAAGATTTTACGCAAGCGTAAAATAGCTGCCGAGAGAAAATAGCATTATTTCTGGGTAGGAACTGGGAACAAAGTTTAACATAATAACAGACCAAGTCACGGGTGTTAAAACAATATTCAAAAAAATAGTTGTCACGGAGACGTAAACACGCCATGACCGTTTTTTTTACCAGACACTTTCTTCGCAATTTTTTGCTACGCGAAGCATTGACATGCCTTTCAAATTGATTACATATTCACCTTTGTAGCACGACGTGCTTAAGTGCACATCAGCACAGAAATAGAATTACTCACATGTATGGGATGCGTTTGCGTGCATTACAACACAGATAAACTGTTCATTGCTACCATGTGTAATTATAAGATTGCGTTATCAAAGTGAAAAAACTCAAATAAACTATTCATTACTACTTTACCATGTGCAATTACTAAAACAATTTAAGAGTCGCTGCCGTTCCGGCAGCGAATAACTAACTCCGAACACAAAAATAACTAACTGTGACGTTGAGTTATGACGTCAAAAAAGTATTGCTGACGACGACGTCATCCGCCTAAAACGTTCAATAAAGGGAACAATTACAGTTAAAATCATGCATAAACATGATTTAAAATGTAATAAATAGATTATTTAACTGATCTGTTCGATTATAGGGAAATCCTTCTCTCGATGGTAGGCGTGTTTTGTTTTCTCACTCACTCACATACGCTCGTTCGTGAAAAGAACCATGTCGTAAATGATTTCCCTATAATCGTTCCCAGCAGTTATATGATCTCTATCAGTGTTTACGTAAATTTGCAACTTACTATCAGAGTATTTATTGACCATACACGTATTAGTTATAATTTATGTGTATACTATATTGGTCACTCCATCCACCATGTGCAACATTATATGCATGTATGCATGATAGGTTATAACGCTTTTTTGTTATAGCTCTAATCTTTATATCTTTATTATAGCTCCATTCTGCATATGCGAAAAACATGCTGGGTATCAATGTTACAATAGTCATCTATAGTGTTCGGTATGTATATACTGATATTACAGCTATGTGTAATTTGCAAAGAAATTAATAAATAAGTGAATAATGCCGAAAATCTTATTTTAACGGATTTACTAAAGAAATTCGTTAATTGTTATATTATATAACAAATGTATGAACTTAGACTACAATGTGTTGGTGTACTTTCAAGTGGAAAAGGTTTCTATCTTCGTATCAATTCATTGACAGTCAGAGTATATACGTTCAGTCGTATCTACAGTACATAGTCGTATATTGACTCCATATGTTTTCGTCTTATTGTCCTTTTTTTGCTTCGCATCGAAACTGTTTTTGTTTTCCGTTTATTTTTGTAACATTTCGCAGTTTTATTTGCCTAAGATTTCTCGTTATAGAAAAGGAAGTATCATTGTGGATTACTCCGTTATCGTACCCACACAAGCAGTAGGAGACCTTGTTGTTGCAAATATTGCAATAGCTAGAGAGAATATAACAGTGTTCAACACTACCGGACAAGTAAACAATATGACAGTAGAAAATACAACAGGTATGGTTGAGTTTACACACTATATACGCTTTATAACAATCTGCACTACTTAGGACGAAAGACCGTTAGGTCCATTCCTATACAGTAAAACGATATATATATCTTACCAATAGCAGCTATGTTTTGAAATTAACATCTACGTTTCACAATTCAACACTGTTTAGTACTATATTATAATCAATATACATATATTAAGATATATTTAAGATATTAAACGCCTTGCATCAATAAATTACAATTGTGTGAGTAAATACAGTACATAAGGAGACAAAGGAATTATGGGAGTAAATACAGTGCACGAGGAGACAACGGAATTGTGTGAGTAAATACAGTATATAAGGAGACAAAGGATTTGTGTGAGTAAATACAGTGCATAAGGAGACAAAGGAATTGTGTGAGTAAATAGAGTACATAAGGAGACAAAGGAATTGTGTGAGTAAATACAGTTGACAAGGAGACAAAGGATGTGTGTGAGTAAATACTGTACATAAGGAGACTAAGAAATAACATCATATAACGACATAATGTGTACATAATGTGTAAATGGGAGAGTATTAAGTTATTCATCCCCATAATTTATTTCAGCTACTTCTTTTTAATTTATTTTTCTAAAACAATTACAATACATACGCTGCTAAATTTCGTATAATATTTTCGTCATTTGATTTCATCAGTTCTATGAATTTGGGTTTATTAGTTTTGTTTCTGTTATACTTTTGTTTGCATCTTATTTTTAATTAGTTGTATACTGTACTGTATACTGTGCATTCTAAAACAAAATGGAACTCGTCTTCAAGTAAATTACATACAACACAGATCCTTCATTATTATGAGTACTAGACACCTCAGGATGCGATTTGTATTACAAAATAATAAAACCTGAATATGTATTTGCTCTAACAGAAACGTCTAATCGTTCACTCTAGTGTTAGAAAAAGGTTCATATATTCATTGTTTAAACTTATAAACTATATGACCAACACCCTGCAAATACCAAACATGATAAAATCCTATACGTTCCAATGCTGTTTTCACAGATAAATAAATTCCCAATCAATTTTGCTTATTCGATTTTGACATTATATTGTTTAACTTTATTTGGTAAACGGTTTTAATATATTTACAATTCTTCAAATGTATCACTTTAAACCAGCATTTCATAGTAGCAACAAGATGTTCGACCTATTTCGCCATATACAAAATATTATGTGTTGACGTTTTAACACCAAGTAGGACCTAACAAAATCTAAGATGTATACTTTTAATGTTATTTTGTTTATATAACCTCATACTTTGCAGCCATAACCTCGTACTTTGATGCAAAAATTTCCTCATTTTCTAGCTCAAGTAGAGGTACGGCTATTCTCTTTAAAAATACATTTAGTTATGCTGTAAATAATGAATTTATCGATAATTTGGGGAATTTTATAGTTTTAGATATTACAATACAAAAGCAAAGGATGACTATTGCTGTAGTTTATGGACCAAATGCAGACAAACCTCAATTTTTTCAGGATGTTTTTAATGCTGTTGAAAGTTTTAACACTTCTTTTACTATCGGTGGCGATTGGAACGTGCCATTAAATTACGAGCTAGATACATACAACTATAAACACAAACATAACATAAAATCAAATGAAACACTTTTAAGCAATATGAAACTTTTAGATCTACATGACATCTGGAGAATTAGTAATATCAACATCAAAAGGTACACTTGGAGGGACCCCTTTCATAAAATGGCACGCTTAGACTATTTCCTTGTCTCGCCTGACCTTCAAGATTGCGTCGAGAAATGTTCAATTGATATTAGTTATAAATCTGACCACTCAGCCATTTCTGTGCACTAATTATTTATTGATCAACAGCGGGGCCGGGGTACATGGACATTTAATAACAGCTTATTAACACATGCCGAATTTGTAAATATTGTCAAACGAACTATTTCTGAAACAATAGACCAATATAAAGTGAACAGTTTGAATGATAAACAAGAAATACGATTTAATATAGATGGGAGACGCTTAAACTTATGATTAGGGGCAAAACTATATATTTTGCTTCCTTTTTAAAACGAAAGAAAAATAAGAAAGAAAATGAAATAGAAACTAAACTTAAACATTATATGTTTTATTAGACAATGGGGACAATTCTGTTAAAAATGAAATTGATCAATTACATATAGAGCTAAAAACAATCCGGGATGAAAGAATAATGGGAATTATTTTAAGAACTAAAGCGAAATGAAAAGTAGAAGGGAAATAATCTACTAAATACTTCTGCAATTTAGAAAAAAGGCAATACACAGAAAAATTAATAACAAAAATTATAAAAAGTGATGGAAATGAAACAACAGACTTAAAAGAAATACTTAAAGAGCAAAAACAATTTTATGAAACTCTCTACAGCTCTAACCCTTTAAAACCCTTATCACAGAAAAACGAACGTTTATTTTTTGATACAAACAATACTTTTTTAAACAAGTTAAATGTAGAAGAACGCGCTTTTCTTGTTTTACTAGACTTTGAAAAAGCTTTTGATTCTTTAGAATAGGAATTTATAGAAAAATGTTTACGTTTCCTTAATCTTGGAGATTCAATTTTAAACTGGTTCCACACTTTTTATAATAATGTATCTAGTTGCAACATTTTATGCATTGCAATTTCCACCCTTTCAAATTCATTTTATCTTAACACTGCAAAAACAACGGAGTAACATTTACCTTGATGAGCAACCAAACAACTGACTCATACTTAGATTTAATAAATCCAGCATTTTGCCACTGACTCCATAATTAATAAGCTTTTACCACGACATTTCTCTCACAACATGGTCAAAAGCTTTAGAAAAATATCCAAAATCAGTATGAAGACGTTTAAATTCATTATGTTTCATTAAACCGCACAATACAAACATGTTTTAATTAGTACCCATTTTTTTCTTCTAAACCCGGCTTGCGCTTCAATATACACATGGTATTTGTATAATGTGTACATTAAAAGTAAGGTAGAGTGACATTCATGTAACGTTGACTAACTGCTTTACTCTCGTACATGTAATTATTCTGTCTGCGTTGATAATTTCGTTTACACGTAACAAAACATCCATTTGTATGCTGAGTTATTCATGATCCTAAATTTAACAGGAGGTTGTAATAATAATAATAATCAAAAAGCATCATAAAATTGAATTTGAAATGATGCCTTTATTACTTCAGTATCAATAGACGACCCATGTCAGTCATATGTGGTAATTGGAAATTGTGATTCTGGAGAACAATGTACCATCATCGAAGGGAAACCAAAGTGCCAGTAAGTGCCATCCCATTCTCCTTCTTTTTTTCTAGTTATAACAAATTTACAGAAAATATGTTTTACTTCTGAAAAGTGTCGCGACCTTTTGGTTTAACTGTATTAGCATGTATCATAAAATTAAATAGAACTGAAAATATCTGAATCATATTAAGATGTTTATCTTTTATAATTCACATTTAGTTTTGTATGTTGAATATCTTTAACATAATTAGAGGTTAATCGACGGCCGTGGTGTGCCTTTTGTCGATAATGGCAGACCTACGTTAGAATTTCTGGAGGTACGAAATTTTGAAAAAAAGGTTTAGTTAAAAATCAAAAACTTTTTTTCAACTGTTGAAAAACAACGGTTTCAAAATGTCTAAACTTTAGGTTTAGTCCATATTTTCCATATAATAGTGCACTACTGCACTACTAGATATAGGCAACAGAGGTAAATCTTGAATTTATAATTGTTACGACCATAACCCAATATATATTAAGTTTTAAAAGACCATTGTCTAAAAGCTTACAAGCCAGAGATTGTGATATCCTTGCCACCAACAAATCGCATCATGGGTTAATGTTACACCCAAAAAACAAGAACAGTAGGTAGACAATGGCATAGAGCCAACGCTGGTGAAAATCTATCAACTGAAGAATACTACAAAATCAACCACTTTTATCCGTTTATTGACCATATCGTCACATACATGACGAGCAGCTTTCCAAAACATTTAGATCAAATATTGGCTGGTAATCTTTTGTTGCCAGGACAAATTGACAAAAGATGTTGAATGCTAAATGGAATCTTAATTTTCATCAGAAATACTTAACATAATCAATTTGAATCAGAACGTGTCCGATGGAAAAGGGAAAAAATAAACATCACCAAACCAGTCACATTAGTTGAAGGACTTACAAATTGTAATGAAAACTTCAACCCTAATATTAATACTATTTTTAAGCTAGTTCTCTAAGAAGATGGAAAACTTGGTCCATGAAGGAAGAAAGGTGTAATGGCTTGGCTCTGATATATGTTCACCGAGAAAACTATCAGTTAAATTCCTTAGATATCCTGAATAGGTGTGACGCGACAGGAGATCGTACAATAGCGCTTAAGCGTTTGACAACTAAAACCAAAAACTACTGAATGGGATACAGACAGAGTGTTATGTGGCGAACATTGTTAATTTGTTTTCTCAATGACTAGGGGTCAAAATCATTTCACCGCTCGAAAAGCATTAACAAATTTACATTTGCACTTGTCCAAAATAGAATGCTCATGTTATTTTTCTTATGGCAGCGGAGATGGGTTTTGACCTCATATTGTAATGGACCCGGTATTACAATATATTCCGGTAAAATAATGATTTTAAAACTGTATTTTATTTTTATTTCAAAACAACGACAGGCACCAGATTGAGACAGTGATGCAGAAATTCATTTTCGTCGGAGTTTATTGTTCGGTTTTGGTTAAGATTGTATGAAAATGTTGCACATACATTAATTGGACATGCGTGAATTTTTTTTTTTTCAAATTTTATTAAATTTGATAAATTATATACATTTTATGTTCGGGGAATCAGTCCTCAAAATGCCCTCAGAATGCCCAGAAAACGCAGGAAATCGCACCTATATTTCAATTTGTTTAGTGGAAGCATGCCCAAGGACCCCCTTGCAAAAGGAGTTTTGCCTCCTTCAAAGTGACTTAATGTCCCGAGGGCTATGCGTTTAGTGTGCCATTATCGACAAAAGGCACACCACGCCCGTATATTTGCCTTTTTATTACATACCTTACTATACACGGAGAAGAAGAACAAGAACAAAACGGTACAATTTAAACATATAGTAATTCTAAGATGCAAACAGTTGTTTCGCAAATAAATGAATTATGTTAAATCAATAGATTACATTTAATCAGTTTTCTGCCTTGTCTGTTTTTAAAATCCACGTCTGTCACTATAATGGTTTATTTCGACGTGTCAACGTTTATTTGAGACGTTGATGCCATTTTGCTTGATGACGTCGACGTCTTCGCGTGCGAACAGTCTGTTGATACTGTGCCTATATTCCATAATCCATAATGGGACCATTATGGATGTGGAGAAAGAAGTGATCAACACTGTCTTCCTATAAAATATGTGACTATTTATAGTAAGGCATGTATGAATTACCGTGTCTTTAAAACCGAGGCTACATTGCATTTTAACCAGAATATGTAATTAAACTTTTCGTGACTACTGGACAGACTGAAGATTGAAATGCTTGTGCACGGAATATTAACTTTGTGTTGTGGTTATTACTTGATGCTTCCATTATTATTATTGCTTTCTTTTTCAGGACTATAACAATAGAAGCAATTCAAACTTCAGGTAAACTATATTGTTGTTTTTATGTTTAACATTTTTGCGGTAGGACCTTCTTTATAAGACGTATTATTGCGGCCCTATTTAAAAAAGTTTCCTACAGATGTTAGGTATTGCACTTCAATACAAACACCCAAACGGTCGTCTGGTAATTAACTGCGACTTGTAAGGCTGATACTTTTGGTATGTAATTACCATATGTTTTCGTCAATGTTATGGTGTTCATTTTGGATTGTGTGTCAATTTAAAATTTATTTCGGAATAAATAGGAATAACTTGGTTTAAACATATTTTTATTTCAAAGATAACACACTATACAAATGTTACAATAATAAATGAATTAGAACGAAAGCAAAATGCTTGTAGATATTCTTTCCGTGGAATAACTTGATTACGCTGGTATAAGGTGATTCCCTGAATCTTACACTTATTATATGCCTTTGAATTAATGTGGTTAGTTAATGCCATATCTAATGTGAAGCCATCTAACACATGAATATGTTTAGGATTAACAATACATTGGTGAAGATTGTAATTGAATGTTGTTCAACACAGTCTATGTATTTTAGAGCCGCCCCAGAGAGAGGGGAAGGATACAGGAATCCGGGAACCGTTCCCTATTATCGAATAGATTCCTATGGTTCTTTATCGTGCTCGGAGGAAAGACCAATACGCGGGACCGCCCAGTTTACGTTCCCGTTAAAGTCACCTATATATTGTGTTAGGAGTAAATGTTTTGCACAGCTAAAGCCCGTAATTATCAATGTGCATGTTGATGGTGCTTACAACTTTCTTTCTGAGAAAACTAAGAGTATCCTATCACTTAGAAGGACTCTGACTGGCAATACAGTTTCTTTCAAAATATTGACACTTCTGTCTTGCACAATTATCTGACATTAAGAGATAGGTAAAAAAAATAGTAACAAAAGTAAGGTGCCGTATATCTGTATGATGAATGTAATTCAAACTGTGGGACAATGTTGTTTTTTTTAAAAAGAAAAGAAGATGTGCGCATATAAGTATGCCATATCTATTTCAAAAGACACAGCATTGCATTACATTATAAACAAGCAGAACAATAGGCACCATACAGATGCATCATGCAATGTAGTGCTTCCACACAGCACGTGTTAGAAAAAGAATCACAGTCATTGCACATAAGTTATATTGAGGTCAACATTAAGTACGAGTACACAACACACGTCGCGCAGAACCATCAATTCTAATATTATAGAAGAATCGAACCTGTTAACTTATTATGCATGTCTACATATGCTATGAATACAATTATATATAGACTAAACCTAATATATTTCTATAATAATATATTTAAATATAGACTAAATCTATAATATTGGTATTCTTAATCTTTGACTATTTAATGATGCTAACAATGACGCCACGAAGCAGTCCGTATAAAGACATCGTCTTGTAGCATTATTGATCATGTATATACGATTACAAACACAACAGCCTTTAAAGTCACTAAAAAAATATTAAAGGAGTAATTTGAAAATCGTCGAAAACAATAAATACAAAAAGTAATGCAGTCTCGGTTTTTAATGTTCATGAACTGTAGTGAAAAGTGCTTGCTACCGTTCACGCCCTCTAGCCCCGGGTTGAGCAGAACACAATATTTAAACATGCCCATAGTACATAAATTTGAGCCATCCCGAATATGGCATGCATATGACGGAGAACATGAAACCTTCAATGCGGTATTTTCACACCATTCCATGGCCAGCGGCGTAAGGTCCCAGTTTCTAACAAAACGCTTTGCCCTAAACGAGAAAACAATGGGCGAATTAAACCAAATGGAATTTAGCTTTGAGCATAGATTATGACGCCTGCGTTTCACAGCTATCAGTCAAATACACAATTAAAAAGCAGGCAATATATCCTAACGGTGATTAAACAATACTCAGAACCTTTAAAGGCTGGAGTAGTGGAACCACCTATTCGATATTCAAGTAAGAAACCAAAAGTATTTGAGAATGTACCACCGAGTAAAGTACGAGTAAGTTAATACTCAAAAGATTGACAGAAGTCAGAGTAAGAAGAGAATAAACCGTTAATGACACGACAAGACACTATTTAAGACAAACTTGAAATATACTTCTAGATCAGGTAACGTTTCCGTTCAGGAATATACAATAGGTGATACATTGTATTGTTAATCTGAAACAACACAAAACATGTATTTGAAAAAAACTAAGTTGAACCCACTTAGGACAAGACCAAAGAACAACAAACACGATTTTAAAAATGGTAACTGTTCAACAGAGTCATATCTAAAACTAATATACTTGTTTTGATAAGTTTTGTTCAGATATTAGATATATATCATGCATCTTGACTATTGCAGATAACTTGGCTTTGACACTCGGACTTGGTATTGGAATACCTCTGTTCATCTTTGCCGTCTTGCTAATCGCAGTGTTTGTCATCCGCTGCAAGAGAAAGAAAAACGGAACCATGAACAATTACAGGTTAATTAACCACAAAATAGCTTTTTTATTTTCAAATTATATTGCAAAATAAATTAAATAGGTACACAGTAATCCGCTTGAGTATAGTTATTATGCTATAAAAATGTATTTATTTTAGCGATTTTATGACTGGACCGTCTTTGATAACGTTTAAATGTATGCTTTAATTGTTGCTATCGAAGTCAACAAAACCGATATAACTGTCATTAACCGATGCTCAAAGATATTCCACCACTGCGATCTAAACTATATTTTGCCATGGATAAAACAAGGAATGTGCCCTTCGTAGCAGTAAATGCATGCACTTAACAGAGGCGTACATGTTACAAATTGAGGCGCCAATAGCGAAAAATAAATGTACTTGGTAAACTAAAAGTTGATAGGACGTATACAGTGACTACAAAAAACAATGTAAATGCAATAAATACACGTTTAAAATATCATATTTTAATCATTGCTCTGGCTGTCTTTATGGGTCCTACATTGTTAACCTAATCATTATTTGTATATGACTCTCCTCAGTATTTTATGAAAAGTACAAGATGTTTATTTTTTAAACAACTGTATAATTATTCTAAGTAATAAAAACAGTCATCCTAATTCATTTTTTTTTTAAATTACATTCAGATATGAAAGTCGAATTCCGACAAGAATCAACACGTCGAACTATGGCGGCAGCTTAATGCATACACGATCAGCTTCTTACGATCGGTATTCCGAAGGGTTCGACAATCGGTTCTATAGTCGCCAGGATTTACGTCCTTACAACAATCCAGGTCAGTATATACTACAACAAAATGTAGTGATTTAAAAGGTTTGAAAACACCGACTGTTAAAATGAATTGTAAAGTGATACACGAATGTTTCGCTTTAAACTGCTATAGTCTTATTCTAAAATATACCTCAAGCCATCTGTTATCGTGTGTTTACCTTTCGGTCTGCTACAATGTAAAAGGGTATGCCAACCTTCTCTCGACCACAAAATGTCCTGTTCCTTTTAAATGTCTGAGATATTGGCATTTACGACCCCCAAATTGTCAAATGTATATTCATTTATAACATGGTTTTCATTTTAATGATGTTCTAGTTGAAACAAAATGACGTCTTCTTTCGTCGAAAAATATGTTGATTTTCACAATACTGATGTCACATAATCATAAAAAGCATTGCATTATTTGTTTTAATTCATTATAGATATGTCCAGATAACATGACTGTATGATATTGCAATAGATTACTAATTTTAATACTTTGTCTGCATGGGATTCAGTGTTACAAATTATATGCTGGATATAGAAGGAAAAAATGTGGCACAACTGCAAAAGCATTATAGTGTGCAAAACAGAACTTGATATGGTACTTGCAAACACATTGATACAAACCGGATCATTGTAGTAGTCTGCATTGCTACTTCACTGTAGTATTCGAGTCTGAAATGTTCTTCTCTTGTGTGTGTACGCTGCTTCTGAATGATCCACTTTGCTGTATGTATTAACATTAACACTAGAGTTCGTTTAGTGCAGTGTGGTGGCCGTACAACGTCTGTCCGCTAGGAATCAGTGATGTTATTACTTTAGCGTTCGTTAAGTGCAGTGTGGTGGCCGTACAACGTCTGTCCGCTAGGAATCAGCAATGTTATTACCTTAGCGTTCGTTTAGTGCAGTGTGGTGGCCGTACAACGTCTGTCCGCTAGGAATCAGTAATTTTATTACTTTAGCGTTCGTTTAGTGCAGTGTGGTGGCCGTACAACGTCTGTGCGCTAGGAATCAGTAATTTTATTACTTAAGCGTTCGTTTAGTGCAGTGTGGTGGCCGTACAACGTGTGTCCGGTAGGAATCAGTGGTGTTATTACTTTAGCGTTCGTTTCGTGCAGTGTGGTGGCCGTACAACGTCTGTCTCGCTAGGAACCAGCGATGTTATTACTTTAGCGTTCGTTTAGTGCAGTGTGGTGGTCGTATAAAGTCTGTCCGCTAGGAATCAGTAATTTTATTACTTTAGCTTCTTTTAGTGCAGTGTGGTGGCCGTACAACGTCTGTCTCGCTAGGAACCAGCGATGTTATTTACTTTAGCGTTCGTATCGTGCAGAACAATGGACGTACAACGTCTGTCTCGCTAGGAATCGGTGATGTTAGTACTTTAGCGATCGTTTAGTGCAGTGTGGTGCCCGTACAACGTCCTTCTCGCTAGGAACCAGCGATGTTATTACATTAGCGTTCGTTTAGTGCAGTGTGTGGCCGTACAAAGTCTCTCCCGCTAGGAATCAGCGATGTTATTACTTTAGCGTTCGTTTAGTGCAGTGTGTTGACCGTACAAAGTCTGTCCCGCTAGGAATCAGCAATGTTATTACCTTAGCGTTCGTTTAGTGCAGTGTGGTGGCCGTACAACGTCTGTCCCGCTAGGAAACAACGATGTTATTACTTAAGCGTTCGTTTAGTGCAGTGTGGCGGCCGTACAACTTATGTCTCGCTAGGAATCAGCGATGTTATTACTTTAGCGTTTGTTTAGTGCAGTGTGGTGGCCGTATATAGTCTCTCCCGTTAGGATTCAGCGATGGTATTACTTAAGCGTTCATTTAGTGCAGTGTGGTGGCCATACAACGTCTATCCTGCTAGGAATCAGCGATGTTGCTACTTTAGCGTTCGTTTAGTGCAGTGTAGTGGCCGTACAACGTATGTCTCGTTAGGAATCAGCGATGTTATTACTTTAGCGTTCGTTTAGTGCAGTGTGGTGGCCGTATATAGTCTCTCCCGTTAGGATTCAGCGATGGTATTACTTAAGCGTTCATTTAGTGCAGTGTGGTGGCCATACAACGTCTATCCTGCTAGGAATCAGCGATGTTGCTACTTTAGCGTTCGTTTAGTGCAGTGAAGTGGCCGTACAACGTATGTCCCGCTAGGAATCAGTGATGTTATTACTTTAGCGTTCGTTTAGTGCAGTGTGGTGGCCGTACAACGTCTGTCACGCTAGGAATCAACGCTGTTATTACTTTAGCGTTCGTTTAGTGCAGTGTGGTGGCCGTACAAAGACTGTCCCGCTAGGAATCAGTGATGTTATTACTTTAGCGTTCGTTTAGTGCAGTGTGGTGGCCGTACAAAGACTGTCCCGCTAGGAATCAGTGATGTTATTTCTTTAGCGTTCGTTTAGTGCAGTGTGGTGGCCGTACAACGTATATCCTGCTAGGAATAAGTGATGTTATTACATTAGCGTTCGTTTAGTGCATTTTGATGACCGTACAACATCTGTCCCGCTAGGAATCAACGATGTTATTACCGATGTTATTACTTTAGCGTTCGTTTAGTGCAGTGTGTTTGCCGTACAAAGTTTATCCCGCTAAGAATCAGTGAGTTTATTACTTTAGCGTTCGTTTAGTGCAGTGTGGTGGCCGTACAAAGTCTGTCCCGCTAGGAATCAACGATGTTATTACTTTAGCGTTCGTTTAGTGCAGTGTGGTGGCCGTACAAAGTCTGTCCCGCTAGGAATCAGCGATGTTAATACTTTAGCGTTCGTTTAGTGCAGTGTGGTGGCCGTACAACTTCTGTCACGCTAGGAATCAGCGATGTTATTACTTTAGCGTTCGTTTAGTGCAGTGTGGTGGCCCCCGTACATAGTCTCTCCCGTTAGGAATCATCGATGTTATTACTTAAGCGTTCGTTTAGTGCAGTGTGGTGGCCGTACAACGTCTATCCTGCTAGGAATCAGTAATTTTATTACTTTAGCGTTCGTTTAGTGCAGTGTGGTGGCCGTACAACGTCTGTCACGCTAGGAATCAACGCTGTTATTACTTTAGCGTTCGTTTAGTGCAGTGTGGTGGCCGTACAAAGACTGTCCCGCTAGGAATCAGTGATGTTATTACTTTAGCTTTCGTTTAGTGCATTATGGTGACCGTACAATGTCTGTCCCGCTAGGAATCAACGATGTTATTACTTTAGCGTTCGTTTAGTGCCGTGTGGTGGCCGTACAATAAAAAGAGTATGATAATGGACCTTTCGAAACGGCCGAGCACGACACAAACGAAATATTGCAGTCTCGGTTTGATTGAGACTGTTCATGAGCAGTATTGAAATATGCTAACTACCGCTCACGCCCTGTAGCCCCGGGTTGAGCAGAACTCAATATTCATAAAATCAATAGTACACAATTTAAACCATCCCGAAGATGGCATGCATACGGCAGTGGACATGGAGTTATATGCTTCCCCATGAAGTCTGTCCCGCTAGGAATTAGTATGTTATTAATTTAGCTTTCGTTTAGTGCAGTGTGGTGGCCGTACAACGTCTGTCCCGTTATGAATCAGCGATGTTATTACTTTAGCGTTCGTTTAGTGCAGGGTGGTGGCCGTACAAAATCTGTCCCGCAAGGAATCAGTGATGTTATTTAATTAGCGTTCGTTTAGTGCAGTGTGGTGGCCGTACAAAGTCTGTCCCGTTAGGAATCAGCGATGTTATTACTTAAGCGTTCGTTTAGTGCAGTGTGGTGGCCGTACAACATCTATCCCGCTAGGAATCAGTGATGTTATTACTTTAGCGTTCGTTTAGTGCAGTGTAGTGGCCGTACAACGTCTGTCCCGCTAGGAATCAGTGATGTTATTACTTTAGCGTTCGATTAGTGCAGTGTGATGACCGTACAACGTCTGTCCCGCTAGGAATCAACGATGTTATTACTTTAGCGTTCGATTAGTGCAGTGTGGTGACCGTACAACGTCTGTCCCGCTAGGAATCAGCGATGTTATTACTTTAGCGTTCGTTTAGTGCAGTGTGGTGGCCGTACAAAGTCTGTCCCGCTAGGAATCAGCGATATTATTACTTTAGCGTTCGTTTAGTGCAGTGTGGTGGCCGTACAAAGTCTGTCCCGCTAGAAATCAGAGATGTGATTACTTTAGCGTTTGTTTAGTGCAGTGTAGTGGGCGTACAAAGTCTGTCCCGCTAGAAATCAGCGATGTTATTACTTTAGCGTTCGTTTAGTGCAGTGTGGTTGCCGTACAAAGACTGTCCCGCTAGGAATCAGTGATGTTATTTCTTTAGCGTTCGTTTAGTGCAGTGAGGTGGCCGTACAACGTATATCCTGCTAGGAATCAGTGATGTTATTACATTAGCGTTCGCTTAGTGCATTTTGATGACCGTACAACATCTGTCCCGCTAGGAATCAACGATGTTATTACCGATGTTATTACTTTAGCGTTCGTTTAGTGCAGTGTGTTTGCCGTACAAAGTTTATCCCGCTAAGAATCAGTGAGTTTATTACTTTAGCGTTCGTTTAGTGCAGTGTGGTGGCCGTACAAAGTCTGTCCCGCTAGGAATCAACGATGTTATTACTTTAGCGTTCGTTTAGTGCAGTGTGGTGGCCGTACAAAGTCTGTCCCGCTAGGAATCAGCGATGTTATTACTTTAGCGTTCGTTTAGTGCAGTGTGATGACCGCACATAGTCTCTCCCGTTAGGAATCATCGATGTTATTACTTTAGCGTTCGTTTAGTGCAGTGTGGTGGCCGTACAACGTCTATACTGCTAGGAATCAGTGATGTTATTACTTTAGCTTTCGTTTAGTGCATTATGGTGACCATACAACGTCTGTCCCGCTAGGAATCAACGATGTTAGTACTTTAGCGTTCGTTTAGTGCCGTGTGGTGGCCGTACAATAAAAAGAGTATGATAATGGACCTTTCGAAACGGCCGATCACGACACAAACGAAATATTGCAGTTTCGGTTTGATTGAGACTGTTCATGAGCAGTATTGAAATATGCTAACTACCGCTCACGCCCTGTAGCCCCGGGTTGAGCAGAACTCAATATTCATAAAATCAATAGTACACAATTTAAACCATCCCGAAGATGGCATGCATACGGCAGTGGACATGGAGTTATATGCTTCTCCATGAAGTCTGTCCCGCTAGGAATCAGAATGTTATTACTTTAGCTTTCGTTTAGTGCAGTGTGGTGGCCGTACAACGTATATCCTGCTAGGAATCAGTGATGTTATTACATTAGCGTTCGCTTAGTGCATTTTGATGACCGTACAACATCTGTCCCGCTAGGAATCAACGATGTTATTACCGATGTTATTACTTTAGCGTTCGTTTTGTGCAGTGTGGTGGCCGTACATAGTCTCTCCCGTTAGGAATCATCGATGTTATTACTTAAGCGTTCGTTTAGTGCAGTGTGGTGGCCGTACAACATCTATCCTGCTAGCAATCAGCGATTTTATTACTTTAGAGTTCGTTTAGTGCAGTGTAGTGGCCGTACAACGTCTGTCCCGCTAGGAATCAGTGATGCTATTACTTTAGCGTACGATTAGTGCAGTGTGATGACCGTACAACGTCTGTCCCGTTAGGAATCAACGATGTTATTACTTTAGCGTTCGATTAGTGCAGTGTGGTGACCGTACAACGTCTGTCCCGCTAGGAATCAGCGATGTTATTACTTTAGCGTTCGTTTAGTGCAGTGTGGTGGCCGTACAAAGTCTGTCCCGCTAGGAATCAGCAATGTTATTACTTTAGCGTTCGTTTAGTGCAGTGTGGTGACCGTACAATGTCTCTCCCGCTAGGAATCAGTGATGTTATTACTTTAGCGTTCGTTTAGTGCAGTAAGTGTGGTGGCCGTACAAAGTCTGTCCCGCTAGGAATCAGCGATATTATTACTTTAGCGTTCGTTTTGTGCAGTGTGGTGGCCGTACAAAGTCTGTCCCGTTAGAAATCAGAGATGTGATTACTTTAGCGTTTGTTTAGTGCAGTGTAGTGGGCGTACAAAGTCTGTCCCGCTAGAAATCAGCAATGTTATTACTTTAGCGTTTGTTTAGTGCAGTGTAGTGGCCGTACAACGTCTGTCCCGCTAGGAATCAGTGATGTTAATACTTTAGCGTTCGATTAGTGCAGTGTGATGACCGTACAACGTCTGTCCCGCTAGGAATCAACGATGTTATTACTTTAGCGTTCGATTAGTGCAGTGTGGTGACCGTACAACGTCTGTCCCGCTAGGAATCAGCGATGTTATTAGTTTAGCGTTCGTTTAGTGCAGTGTGGTGGCCGTACAAAGTCTGTCCCGCTAGGAATCAGCGATGTTATTACTTTAGCGTTCGTTTAGTGCAGTGTGGTGGCCGTACAATGTCTCTCCCGCTAGGAATCAGTGATGTTATTACTTTAGCGTTCGTTTAGTGCAGTGTGGTGGCCGTACAAAGTCTGTCCCGCTAGGAATCAGCGATATTATTACTTTAGCGTTCGTTTTGTGCAGTGTGGTGGCCGTACAAAGTCTGTCCCGCTAGAAATCAGAGATGTGATTACTTTAGCGTTTGTTTAGTGCAGTGTAGTGGGCGTACAAAGTCTGTCCCGCTAGAAATCAGCGATGTTATTACTTTAGCGTTCGTTTAGTGCAGTGTGGTGGGCGTACAAAGTCTGTCCCGCTAGAAATCAGCGATTTTATTACTTTAGCGTTCGTTTAGTGCAGTGTGGTTGCCGTACAAAGACTGTCCCGCTAGGAATCAGTGATGTTATTTCTTTAGCGTTCGTTTAGTGCAGTGTGGTGGCCGTACAACGTATATCCTGCTAGAAATCAGTGATGTTATTACATTAGCGTTCGCTTAGTGCATTTTGATGACCGTACAACATCTGTCCCGCTAGGAATCAACGATGTTATTACCGATGTTATTACTTTAGCGTTCGTTTAGTGCAGTGTGTTTGCCGTACAAAGTTTATCCAGCTAAGAATCAGTGAGTTTATTACTTTAGCGTTCGTTTAGTGCAGTGTGGTGGCCGTACAAAGTCTGTCCCGCTAGGAATCAACGATGTTATTACTTTAGCGTTCGTTTAGTGCAGTGTGGTGGCCGTACAAAGTCTGTCCCACTAGGAATCAGCGATGTTATTACTTTAGCGTTCGTTTAGTGCAGTGTGGTGGCCGTACAACTTCTGTCACGCTAGGAATCAGCGATGTTATTACTTTAGCGTTCGTTTAGTGCAGTGTGGTGGCCGTACATAGTCTCTCCCGTTAGGAATAATCGTTGTTATTACTTTAGCGTTCGTTTAGTGCAGTGTGGTGGCCGTACAACGTCTATACTGCTAGGAATCAGTGATGTTATTACTTTAGCTTTCGTTTAGTGCATTATGGTGACCGTACAATGTCTGTCCCGCTAGGAATCAACGATGTTATTACTTTAGCGTTCGTTTAGTGCCGTGTGGTGGCCGTACAATAAAAAGAGTATGATAATGGACCTTTCGAAACGGTCGATCACGACACAAACGAAATATTGCAGTCTCGGTTTGATTGAGACTGTTCATGAGCAGTATTGAAATATGCTAACTACCGCTCACGCCCTGTAGCCCCGGGTTGAGCAGAACTCAATATTCATAAAATCAATAGTACACAATTTAAACCATCCCGAAGATGGCATGCATACGGCAGTGGACATGGAGTTATATGCTTCCCCATGAAGTCTGTCCCGCTAGGAATCAGTATGTTATTACTTTAGCTTTCGTTTAGTGCAGTGTGGTGGCCGTACAACGTCTGTCCCGTTATGAATCAGCGATGTTATTACTTAAGCGTTCGTTTAGTGCAGGGTGGTGGCCGTACAAAATCTGTACCGCAAGGAATCAGTGATGTTATTTAATTAGCGTTCGTTTAGTGCAGTGTGGTGGCCGTACAAAGTCTGTCCCGTTAGGAATCAGCGATGTTATTACTTAAGCGTTCGTTTATTGGAGTGTGGTGGCCGTACAACATTTATCCTGCTAGGAATCAGCGATGTTATTACTTTAGAGTTCGTTTAGTGCAGTGTAGTGGCCGTACAACGTCTGTCCCGCTAGGAATCAGTGATGTTATTACTTTAGCGTTCGATTAGTGCAGTGTGATGACCGTACAATGTCTGTCCCCCTAGGAATCAACGATGTTATTACTTTAGCGTTGGATAAGTGCAGTGTGGTGACCGTACAACGTCTGTCCCGCTAGGAATCAGCGATGTTATTACTTTAGCGTTCGTTTAGTGCTGTGTGGTGGCCGTACACAGTCTGTCCCGCTAGGAATCAGCGATGTTATTACTTAGCGTTCGTTTAGTGCAGTGTGGTGGCCGTACAATGTCTCTCCCGCTAGGAATCAGTGATGTTATTACTTTAGCGTTCGTATAGTGCAGTGTGGTGGCCGTACAAAGTCTGTCCCGCTAGGAATCAGCGATATTATTACTTTAGCGTTCGTTTTGTGCAGTGTGGTGGCCGTACAAAGTCTGTCCCGCTAGAAATCAGAGATGTGATTACATTAGCGTTTGTTTAGTGCAGTGTAGTGGGCGTACAAAGTCTGTCCCGCTAGAAATCAGCGATTTTATTACTTTAGCGTTTGTTTAGTGCAGTGTGGTTGCCGTACAAAGACTGTCCCGCTAGGAATCAGTGATGTTATTTCTTTAGCGTTCGTTTAGTGCAGTGTGGTGGCCGTACAACGTATATCCTGCTAGGAATCAGTGATGTTATTACATTAGCGTTCGCTTAGTGCATTTTGATGACCGTACAACATCTGTCCCGCTAGGAATCAACGATGTTATTACCGATGTTATTACTTTAGCGTTCGTTTAGTGCAGTGTGTTTGCCGTACAAAGTTTATCCCGCTAAGAATCAGTGAGTTTATTACTTTAGCGTTCGTTTAGTGCAGTGTGGTGGCCGTACAAAGTCTGTCCCGCTAGGAATCAACGATGTTATTACTTTAGCGTTCGTTTAGTGCAGTGTGGTGGCCGTACATAGTCTCTCCAGTTAGGAATAATCGATGTTATTACTTTAGCGTTCGTTTAGTGCAGTGTGTTTGCCGTACAAAGTTTATCCCGCTAAGAATCAGTGAGTTTATTACTTTAGCGTTCGTTTAGTGCAGTGTGGTGGCCGTACAAAGTCTGTCCCGCTAGGAATCAACGATGTTATTACTTTAGCGTTCGTTTAGTGCAGTGTGGTTGCCGTACAAAGACTGTCCCGCTAGGAATCAGTGATGTTATTTCTTTAGCGTTCGTTTAGTGCAGTGTGGTGGCCGTACAACGTATATCCTGCTAGGAATCAGTGATGTTATTACATTAGCGTTCGCTTAGTGCATTTTGATGACCGTACAACATCTGTCCCGCTAGGAATCAACGATGTTATTACCGATGTTATTACTTTATCGTTCGTTTAGTGCAGTGTGTTTGCCGTACAAAGTTTATCCCGCTAAGAATCAGTGAGTTTATTACTTTAGCGTTCGTTTAGTGCAGTGTGGTGGCCGTACAAAGTCTGTCCCGCTAGGAATCAACGATGTTATTACTTTAGCGTTCGTTTAGTGCAGTGTGGTGGCCGTACAAAGTCTGTCCCACTAGGAATCAGCGATGTTATTACTTTAGCGTTCGTTTAGTGCAGTGTGGTGGCCGTACAACTTCTGTCACGCTAGGAATCAGCGATGTTATTACTTTAGCGTTCGTTTAGTGCAGTGTGGTGGCCGTACATAGTCTCTCCAGTTAGGAATAATCGATGTTATTACTTTAGCGTTCGTTTAGTGCAGTGTGGTGGCCGTACAACGTCTATACTGCTAGGAATCAGTGATGTTATTACTTTAGCTTTCATTTAGTGCATTATGGTGACCATACAACGTATGTCCCGCTAGGAATCAACGATGTTATTACTTTAGCGTTCGTTTAGTGCATTATGGTGACCATACAACGTATGTCCCGCTAGGAATCAACGATGTTATTACTTTAGCGTTCGTTTAGTGCATTATGGTGACCATACAACGTATGTCCCGCTAGGAATCAACGATGTTAGTACTTTAGCGTTCGTTTAGTGCCGTGTGGTGGCCGTACAATAAAAAGAGTATGATAATGGACCTTTCGAAACGGTCGATCACGACACAAACGAAATATTGCAGTCTCGGTTTGATTGAGACTGTTCATGAGCAGTATTGAAATATGCTAACTACCGCTCACGCCCTGTAGCCCCGGGTTGAGCAGAACTCAATATTCATAAAATCAATAGTACACAATTTAAACTATCCCGAAGATGGCATGCATACGGCAGTGGACATGGAGTTATATGCTTCCCCATGAAGTCTGTCCCGCTAGGAATCAGTATGTTATTACTTTAGCTTTCGTTTAGTGCAGTGTGGTGGCCGTACAACGTCTGTCCCGTTATGAATCAGCGATGTTATTACTTTAGCGTTCGTTTAGTGCAGGGTGGTGGCCGTACAAAATCTGTCCCGCAAGGAATCAGTGATGTTATTTAATTAGCGTTCGTTTAGTGCAGTGTGGTGGCCGTACAAAGTCTGTCCCGTTAGGAATCAGCGATGTTATTACTTAAGCGTTCGTTTATTGCAGTGTGGTGGCCGTACAACATTTATCCTGCTAGGAATCAGCGATGTTATTACTTTAGAGTTCGTTTAGTGCAGTGTAGTGGCCGTACAACGTCTGTCCCGCTAGGAATCAGTGATGTTATTACTTTAGCGTTCGATTAGTGCAGTGTGATGACCGTACAATGTCTGTCCCCCTAGGAATCAACGATGTTATTACTTTAGCGTTGGATAAGTGCAGTGTGGTGACCGTACAACGTCTGTCCCGCTAGGAATCAGCGATGTTATTACTTTAGCGTTCGTTTAGTGCTGTGTGGTGGCCGTACACACTCTGTCCCGCTAGGAATCAGCGATGTTATTACTTTAGCGTTCGTTTAGTGCAGTGTGGTGGCCGTACAATGTCTCTCCCGCTAGGAATCAGTGATGTTATTACTTTAGCGTTCGTTTAGTGCAGTGTGGTGGCCGTACAAAGTCTGTCCCGCTAGGAATCAGCGATATTATTACTTTAGCGTTCGTTTTGTGCAGTGTGGTGGCCGTACAAAGTCTGTCCCGCTAGAAATCAGAGATGTGATTACTTTAGCGTTTGTTTAGTGCAGTGTAGTGGGCGTACAAAGTTTGTCCCGCTAGAAATCAGCGATGTTATTACTTTAGCGTTCGTTTAGTGCAGTGTGGTGGCCGTACAAAGTCTGTCCCGCTAGGAATCAGCGATATTATTACTTTAGCGTTCGTTTTGTGCAGTGTGGTGGCCGTACAACGTCTGTCCCGCTAGAAATCAGAGATGTGATTACTTTAGCGTTTGTTTAGTGCAGTGTAGTGGGCGTACAAAGTCTGTCCCGCTAGAAATCAGCGATGTTATTACTTTAGCGTTCGTTTAGTGCAGTGTTGTGGCCGTACAACGTATATCCTGCTAGGAATCAGTGATGTTATTACATTAGCGTTCGCTTAGTGCATTTTGATGACCGTACAACATCTGTCCCGCTAGGAATCAACGATGTTATTACCGATGTTATTACTTTAGCGTTCGTTTAGTGCAGTGTGTTTGCCGTACAAAGTTTATCCCGCTAAGAATCAGTGAGTTTATTACTTTAGCGTTCGTTTAGTGCAGTGTGGTGGCCGTACAAAGTCTGTCCCGCTAGGAATCAACGATGTTATTACTTTAGCGTTCGTTTAGTGCAGTGTGTTTGCCGTACAAAGTTTATCCCGCTAAGAATCAGTGAGTTTATTACTTTAGCGTTCGTTTAGTGCAGTGTGGTGGCCGTACAAAGTCTGTCCCGCTAGGAATCAGCGATGTTAT